>JAOWBB010006713.1:0-16698 GCA_028565995.1 Ricinus marginatus
AATTGCTTTCTTTTACAAAACCAAATAAATATTTTTATTTTAATAGTTGAAATAATTATAAAAAAAATATTTACATATATATTTTACATCATGTATTTAATTTAAATAAAATTTTTTATTACTTTTAACTTTGATTTTGAAAATTTAAAAACTGTAAAGATTAAACAAGATAGACTAATTTTCTATTAATTTTCATGTGTAAATGTCAACTTCTGTTAATGTTTTCTTTTGTAAATGCATATGGAATATTTGCCAAAGTATAAGTTACACTGATAATATAAATTATATGTGCAGATTATTATAATGAATTAAATTATATGAAATATATTTTGATTAATATTAAAAATAAATTAAATAATTTTAATTAATTTAACCTATAATGAATGAATTAAATTTTAACATAAACCAAATGAGGGTATTTAATTATCTATTTTTTCATGTTCTATTGGGAACCGCATATATTATATTATATCATTCAAAAGTTAATTAACTTTTAATATTTGATTACCCATTTGATATTGATTATATTCCGTAAATTATTTTATAATATTTTTCTCCATTGTGGTTTTTCAATTCACAGTACCTCTAACAGAGAAGGAAAATTTTTTCCGCATATCCGAGACGGCTGTCGCGATACAGCAGTTCCATTTTTTTATTTCTTGTTGATCGACATAATACTAAATATTTATTAGTTAGAAATTATGCAGTTTTACCGTTTGTAGTAATTTGTTACCCTTACCAAATGTAAAAAGAAAATCAAATGAAACAAAATACTGAGTTTTTCGTTAGTGAAAATGACTGTTTTTGATTTGTATAGAAAAATATAGCGGACAATCAAAATACCTTAACTAACGAAACAGCCACAAAGGCAGTCAAATGAAAATTAAAGAAAGAGAAAACGAATTTGTAAGTGATCCCATTTGATCAAATTTGTAAGAGATTATTGTAAGTGATCCCAAGGACGAAAACTTTGGGAAAAACTCTAGACAAGCAACAGGATAATATAAAAAACATTAATATTCCGTAGAGAATAATTACTTCAAAAGAATAGAAGGAACAGTGGACTTTAATTCCTGCAAATATTTCAGAACATATATATAGTTTCAAATTTTGTTTATTCATAAATTAATGGATGAAATGAAGACAATAAATAATTATGCTAAATCAGAGAAAGGTCGAAGTCTGTAGTCAAATAAAAAAAGGCTTTAGTTGACGAATTATGTTCGGCAGCTTAGCACAATGTCGATAAAATAAATTTGAGTTTTTTATTGCTTACATCCTATGTATTTGGACGATATTTAAAAATAATGGATCTTACTAAACATAATACTAGAAACTTATTCCATTCAAATACGAAATTAATTTTAAATAAGTATTTGCACTAAAAAAATTATCCGATTTTTGATGTATAAATCCGAGACCACAATATAACATGTATGCTACTTTCGAAATTTATAAAATAACTTTTTATCTAAAAGAACCAGTGTAGATAAATCAATCCTGAAAAAACTCAAAGGAAAACTATTCTTTATAACGTACAGTTAAAAAATACGTTAAACAGCGCAATAGAATTTAAGGTTTAACATATTATGAAAATACTTTTATAGGAATCTTTGTTAAACTGATTTAATATCCATATTCCAATAAATTTATATCAGAAATAATTAAATAAAATTCATAACGCAAAACACATATATACAGATGGTATTTTATCAAAAAAGCTTAAAATAAAGAATTGCTGAAGTTGAAATGCCACTTTATTCGTAAAATTAAATAGACATAAAAACCAGCTTTCAAACAAAAAAAATATAGCATAAGGAAAGAACCTAACCTAACCTGTCAGATGCTCATATTTTACGTAATTATTCTCTTCATTACTGCTTTAAAAAAAATCATAATTTTTGGAATTAACTTCAATAGTTTTACAATTATTTGTTATTCGAACACTCATATCTATCCATAATTTTCAAGATTTTTTATTATACCTATTGTAGGATTATTGATTCTAATATTTTTAGGAAGCTGAAGCTTATGGTTGGAATGTTCAGAATGTGAATGAATTACAAATTGACTGGAAGAAACTTACAGAAGCAGTACAAAATCATATAAAATCAGTTAATTGGGTTACAAGAGTTACATTAAAAACGAATAAGATTGAATATATTAATAGTCAAGCAAAATTTGTTGACAGTCAAACTATTGAGGTTTTGATTAAAAATGCTAAAAAGAATATACGTGCTAAAAATTTCGTAATTGCCGTAGGAGGTAGACCTATTTATCCAAATATTCCAGGCGCTCTAAACTTTGGAATTACTAGTGATGATATTTTCAATCTGTCAACTAATCCAGGGAAAACACTTATAATTGGAGCAGGGTGTATCCTTTTGCTTAAATTTAATATTTATATTACATTGGCTTACATAATGCTTCATAATATGGTTACTATTACATATCTTAGTTTCATTGGCTTTCTGTTTATATATAATAATAATTATATGTAAGATAAGAAATTCAAAACTTTTGAAATTTAATTTATGCTAAATGCCAGAATATTCTTGTATTTTCCTTAAATAATGAATAGATATTGGTCTGGAATGTGCCGGATTTCTAAACTCTTTTAAATATCCAGTTACAGTGATGGTGCGATCTGTTGTTCTTCGAAACTTTGATCGTCAAATGGCGGATTTGATAACCGAGAATATGAAGGAAAAAGGAGTAATATTTCTACATAACACAATTCCAATATCACTTGAAAAAAATGACGAAAAAATTATTGTTACTTACAAAAATACCAAAAATTCTACCATCGGCAAAGAAGTTTTTGATACTGTATTGTTTGCAATAGGAAGGAGAGCATTAACGGCAGAAACGAATGTGAAAGCAGCGGGAATTCAGACTGAACCCAGCACGGGGAAAATCATAGCAGTTAATGAGAGAACAAATATACCTCATATATATGCTGTTGGAGACGTATTAAGTGGAAAACCAGAGCTAACTCCAGTAGCTATTCAAGCCGGTAAATTATTAGCCAGAAGATTGTTTAAAAAGTCAGATGAAAATATGGATTATAATAATGTACCTACAACAATATTTTCCCCACTTGAATATAGTTGCGTCGGAGTGAGCGAAGAAAAGGCTATTGAAATTTACGGACTTGATAATATAGAGGTATAAAACTTTCAAAAAATGTTTAATATTTTATTTTTCCCCAAATGGTTTTGGAATTTATTCTTTCAAGATCCATTTTATAATCAATGCCGAGTTAAATATGATTTTAATCAGAAACAATAACAGATTCTTTTTCATATGTATTCAGAGAACAATTTAAGAAATTTTTTTCTTTGTTTCTTAAATGCATTCTTAGTTTTTATGCTAATTTGCTAATTCGATCCCATAGATTTAAATCTGTGAGATCCCGCATTGTTTTAGTAATTCACCGTCCAGTTTTCATGAAAAAGTCCCCAAAAAATTAAAATTAACTTTCCAGTTATAAGGTAAGAGTTTATTAACAAAAGTATTTCAAATTTTTAAATTCCTTTAAAATAAAATTTTTCGGATTTTTCCATAACAGGTTTATCATGCATTTTACAAGCCTACTGAATTTTATATACCCCAGAAATCTGTGTCTCAGTGTTATTTAAAAGTAATTGCACAGCGTGTTGAACCAAGGACTGTTTTAGGAATGCACTTTATTGGTCCTACAGCGGGTGAAGTTATCCAAGGATATGCAGCTGCCATGAAGTAAGTTTCTGAGTTTTAACAAAAATGAAAAGAAAATCGATCATTTTTAATAACAGCTAAATTTGCTTATACTTAAATTGCTAAACCAGATATTTAATTTAAAATTGAAAATAATTATAATTTGACAGAAAAATATTTAAATTATTTTTATGATTTATCTCAAAATGAATGTAATTTGTTTACGTCTATCGAATATTATATTTTGTGCAACAAAGATGAACTTAACATTAATTGATTCGATTAAACATTAGGGAATTTATTAAAAAGTTATATTATAAAAAAATTATTAAAAGAAATGAAGAATAAACTCAAAATTTTTTATGACTGAATACGGGTTATATTATTAATGAGAACGTTCATTTAAAGCTTTATGCACTTCTAGATGCAAAATGACCGTCGATAACCTCATGGACACTGTCGGAATTCATCCCACCGTTTCAGAAGAATTTACGAGGATAGCAATTACGAAACGTTCCGGTCTAGATCCCACGCCACAGAATTGTTGCAGTTAATTTTCATTCCCAAAGGAATTTTTAAATGGCAAATGCAAAAGTTCGGATAAAGACTGATCTGTACTATTTATCAATATTTTAATATTACATATGTATGTAAGCAAATTGTAATATATTTTAAGTTCTTTTTAGTAATTTAAAGTTTTTTCCATCTTTTCATAGAAAAATTACTTAAAATTTACATATATAATTGATATTAATAAATTTGAACTATTTTGTACCTGTCAATTTAAGAATTATAAAAAATGTAAAAGAAAGAATTGTTGTAAAAATTTATTAATAGATAGGTTTATTCATAGTTTGAAATTATTTATTTGTCTTGAATTTTTTAAGCCAGTATCTATCAGAATAAATGCATCTAAAAAATAAAATAAATAATTTTGTCAAAGATATTTATTAATAACTGTCTGCTCTCTTTACATTTATTAGAGATAAATTTTCATTCGATATCCGACAAAGAAAATTTCTTAAGATTGACGGAATACGTTTATCATATCCGATATTATTTATATAAACATTCTCTCATAAACATCAATTACGTTTTATAACCCACATCTTTCTGTAGCAGTACAATGAAAATGTTTTAATCACATCACGACTAAGATTCTGGGAGATGATTTGTTGAAGGAATGTTCGAATACAATTTTCTGATTGCCATCCATTGCGGATATTATGCATCAGAAGTTCATATTAAAATATTTATCAACAAAAAGTTTAAATATATCTTACTTAATCCTTCGAAAAAAATATAAATTTTAGTTATGAGAAAGATTGTGCAAGATCTGTTTTCGGGAGTTATCATTTCTGTTCAATAACACGGAAAATTGGAAGCACGCTTGCTCTGTCACTATGGATAATAAACAGAAAATGTATGCTCATGTTACAACAATCAATGATCATAATTAGTTGCTGGAATCGTTTGTGATTTAAATCTGTTTAGACATTTAAGGAAAATCTCATGTGCAACAATTCCAACATGGATATTACTTTTGTGTACACGAAGAAAAGAATGGAGTTCGGCAAGCAATGCACTTTTGTTGATGATGGACCGCGATTGTTGGAGGACATTAAACCAAATAAAAAGGACATGGAAAAATATATATATAAGAATCCTATTTCAAAAGAAACTCAACACAGCTGCATCCAGTCAGAACATGAAGTGAGTAACAATCTATTGTTTAACTGAGGATAATACGCTGATATTAATTCCTATTCTTTCACTTACAATGTATATGTATATATATAATGTCTACAAAACTCCTCTTTAAAAAACTATTTTATTTGATATTTTAATTATATTTATACTCATGTGTATAATAAAAAATAATATACGTTTTTTTAATGTAAGCTATCCGAAATTTTTTGTTAATAGCAAATAAAAAAAGGAAAATTTTTCGAAAAATATATCTGGAAATACATGTAAACTTGTGACCTTTGAATTCATTTTTAAAATCGCAATAACTTTCAATGTTATATTTAAACGAACAGGAGATTAAATTAACAAAATCATCAAAGTTTTATTTCAATTGAAAATAATTCATTAATTTCGTGCAAAGATTTGTGCGGAGAATAACGATATGAATTACCGAAAAACGACATACAAGCCTGCTACTGTAATATATGTCAATATGTAAAATTTTTAAACTTTTCCAAAATTTATTGAGCTCCCAAACTTTTAAGGTAAACACAACGAGGGCGGAATTTGCTGACCACGGGATGAACCACGTCGAGGGAGGCTGGCCGAAAGACATAAATATTTTGGATTCCGAGCAAACCCTTAGGTACAGGAAGAAAATTGAGAAGGACGAATCTTACATCCACACAGTCATGCAACTATCTCACGTATGAACTGTATCATTCTTTTACAATTCCACTGAGATTTCGGTCGGTAGCCTGTTTGAGGGCCAGATACCGACCAAAATTCAAATTTTCAATGTGAAAAGCGAAACCTTATTTAACTTTGCAGTTGATGGAGCATCGCATTCTTCAAAATAATGCGATAAACATATATGAATCGTATTTCGGAAGCACAGAAGCCATGCCTTTGGTCGAACACCCAACTTCTAGGACCACCAATGTATACAAAGACCCATGTTCAATAAAAAGGCCCATTACACACTTGTCTTGGTCCCCCGACGGAGGAACACGCTTGGCGGTCACCCACTGTAATTTGGAATTCCAAAGGGCTCCTCCGGACCTGGCAACTCAGTCTTACATATGGGAAGTGGGTGAGCAAAACTTTCAAAACATTTATCCGAAGTATTTGAGTTATTTAGGGGAATTACAATGACTTTGAAGCGCAGAAAATCCTAATAAACCGGAACTGACGTTCGAGCCGGGAGTGCCAATTGTCTGTCTCGAGTACAATCCCAAGGATCCTCACAATTTGGTGAGTGGAATGTTCAGCGGACAGGTATGCTTCTGGGACACGAGGAGAGGATCGGAACCTGTGGAAACGAGCGCATTGGAACTGAGCCATCGCGATCCCGTCCATAATGTCTTGTGGATCAATTCGAAATCCGGTACGGAGTTCTTCTCGTCCTCGAGCGATGGTCAAGTAAGGTTCTTAAAAAAAATACTTTGCATGGAGTAACTTCAAACAATGAAGATGCCGATAAAAAAAGAAATCTTCCAGTTGAAATGGTGGGACAATAGAAAGTTGTCAGAGCCCCTGGAGACTCTGATACTCGATATCCAGAAAAGCGAGACCGTGATGCTCTCTCGAGCTTTGGGTGCCTCCAGTTTGGAGTACGAAGCCACAATTCCGACAAGATTCATGGTCGGAACGGAAAATGGATATGTCATTCAGGGAAACAGAAAAGGTGAGGCGAATGCAAAATTTCCACCGAAGTTGTCCACGTTAAAGCGTTATGTTTTTCACAATATTTTTTTTTTTTAATTCCCAGCATGAAAATTGTTAGTACTTACAACCATTTTCCGTATCTTTAGGTAAAAACCCCCAGGAGAAAATATCGGGATTATTTAAGGCCCATCTCGGGCCGGTTTGTGCCCTGCAAAGGAACACGGCTTTTGTAAAAAATTTCCTAACCGTCGGCGATTGGACGGCAAGAATTTGGTCCGAGGATTGCAAGGAATCGTCAATTATTTGGACCAGGTAAGGCGAATCCTTTTGGGTTACCCCACAAACCTTTCGGGAACTTTACCGCCATCTCCCGAATTATCGGCGACGCATCCCATCCCCGTCAGCGATTCGGGAATCGCAATTCGATTTTTTAAGATTTTTTCTTTAAACGCTGAAACTAATAATTTTGAAAACGTGGTTCCTTAGTAATCACAAGTCTCTACTAACCGACGGAAGTTGGAGTCCAACTAGGTACTCTGTGTTTTTCACAACGAGAACAGATGGGACCCTAGATGTTTGGGACATTTTGCAGCAACAGAGGGATCCTACTTTAAGTATGAAGGTAAATTAGGTTATATTCCTCTCCCTCTGTATGATTAAAATAAAAATTGCAACGAAATAAAGCACTTTTTAATGAAAATATTGTTTCCTTCGCTTCCTCACAATGGAGAAAAATCCTGGTTCGAATATTCGGGCTTCACGAGCCTCCCTGTCCATTTATTTATTTAAGTTAACTCAGATGTATAGGGTATATTTTAAATTATAATCCTAATATGTAAATGAATTTTTATTTAGGAAACAGTAATAAATTTAAGACCTTAAAGTAAAGTAAATTATTGGGCCAAGGATCCATTATTTTCCTTCCTTTCTACTTCTATGAAGCACAACTTGGATTCAGATTGTTTTCATTTTCAAATGTGTGAAAGATCTATTTATATTTCTTTAAATTTTCCGAAAAAGAGATTTTAAATATATCCAGTTTTATTAGTTTGAAATTTATTTTTTTATTAGATTTGCGACGATCCATTGCGCTGTTTAAGAGTTCACGAAGGAGGCCAATTCGTAGCCGTGGGCAACGACAACGGAAACACTTATTTAGTAGAATTTTCGGAAAGTCTAGCAACCAATAACAAAAATGACAAAGCCTTACTTACGGCGGTAAGATATTCACTATTAATATACCATTACGTGAAACTGCTTGCCTAGCTTCTTGATACAGGCAGAGTAGAGTTGAACAAACTTTGAAGTTTGATCTTTCGTTTTGCAAATTTCCAATTTTAGATGTTCGAAAGGGAAAGCAGGAGAGAAAAAATCTTGGAAACTCGAATAAGGGAGCAGAGGTTGAAGGGAAGGACAAAGGCTCAGGACGTTATCGGTTCATCCGGGACAATGCATCCCTCGGGAGATCCTCACGAAAAAGTGGATTATTGCAAACTAGCCGAGGAAGATTTTTTTGCTGCGATAAAAAAGGCAAGTTCAATGATGTTTGCATTATTTGGTATATACATATCAAAGTATTAAATTTATTGACCGAATTCAAAAGTTGAAGTACAATTGCCGCACCCTCCCCTTTCCAACCCAGGACTGTTTTCAGCACAACCTGTGTACCTTCATTCACCGGCTTTAATTAAATTCTACGAGTAATATATTTTGAATAATACAGAAGATTTTTTTGTTAGAACAATTTACAGACCTCGTTAAGATATTATGCTTGTGAAATATCGATATTGTAATAAATTGATTTGCTTTTTTGTCTGTTTTCTCACAGGAAAAGGAAGAGTATGCTGCATTGAAGAAACTGAAAGCGAAAAATTTTCAAGATTCTCAATGTAGCGAGAATGAAATAGAAAATGTGATTCAAAATGGCTCAGAGAATGAAATGTGATTGCAAACATTATAAATATTCTTTATGAAAGAAAAAAAAAATTAAAATTGTTGATATTTTTATATATATATATATTTTTCATCTATTTACATTAAATCAGTCAGTAATACTAGTATAAATATAAAGTATTGCGTCTTTTTGTAGTAAATTTACTTACAATTCGAAAATTGTTAGAATTTTTTTGAATATATAAAATAAATTAAACAATTTCACAGGAAAAGAATAAAATTTACTGTTCAGAATGATATGTCGAAGTAATACTCTTTAAGGTTAAGATAACCTTCCCACTTGAAAGGGACAATAAATTTTTAAAAGAATAATGTTCCAATTTTGTTCTTATAAACTTTTTAAGTATTTAGTTTCCGTAGTATTCAAATTATGCTCTTCAAAGAAATTTACTTTAATAAATTACTTTCGACAAGCACGTTTCTATTACCCCTAGTTTTATAGTTTATTAAATATACCAAATAAAATTTTTTTGGTTTTTTGACAGATTTTATATAAAATATACAATTACAATTACTTAATTTCTCATGTTAGGATAAAAAAAATCACAACAAAGAGAAAAAACAGCATTTTTCTCTTTTGCTTGCTTTTTAAAAAACAATAACTTTTTTAAAATGTAGTACTAATTCCAAAAGAATTTAATTACATAATTTCTGTAATATTTTTAGTTTTGACAGTTTATTAAAAATCTTAACAACCAGTAACGTAGCCTGTTATTGTTAATGAGTTAGTGATTATAGGGCCGGATAAATAGCAATGTTATTGATATTTTTTAATTAGAAATTTTAGTACAAGTAATGATATTAACTTTACATTTACAGTGAAATTAATACATTGTTTTCTCTATATTTAAAAATATTTAAAATACAAAATTACGATATTGCAAATTTTAATTATATTATGACATGTTGCTGCGTTTGGGATAAAAGGAGCTCCTCTACTCAAATTCTGATGCATAACATTCATATATGTATATGATGTACACACACACACACACACCCGCGCGCGCAACGCACAGATTCATAACCTATAAGATCCAGGAAACACTGCTCATATTCGAGATTTATTGCTCCTCTT
This sequence comes from Ricinus marginatus, assembly GCA_028565995.1. Classification (NCBI taxonomy): domain Eukaryota; kingdom Metazoa; phylum Arthropoda; class Insecta; order Psocodea; family Ricinidae; genus Ricinus; species Ricinus marginatus. The sequence goes on from JAOWBB010006713.1 coordinate 10,085, forward strand.
CACTCTTCATAAAATACAAATCCAACACGATGAGTTCTGAAAAACGATTTAAATTTGCAACGCAAAAAATTTATTTATATGAACAAATCAAAATTTAGACACATTTTAATATGAATATTAATTATACTCAAAATTCAGACAAAACAATTTAAATTATAAAAATTAGAACTGAAACTTTTTTTAAAAGTTTATAATCGAATGAATTACTATGATAATTTCTCACAACAAAAATAAACCAAAAAAGTAGTGATTAATAAAACGTAAGTAAAGTTAGAAATACTTTGAACATTTGTTTCCAGCACAATTAAAATAGGTACTTTGCTTTAAGAAAATTCATTTTTATTTGAAGAAAGTCAAATTGCTTCGAAACCGATAAAAATCCATCGCCTTTCCATCGTTGCACCTATTCCAGATAATTCTTGCCTAAAAACCGTGGGAAAACGGTTCAATAAAGTTTCTACCTCTGCTGGTCTAATCACAGGGTCAAGTTTTGTCAAAAAAGACCATATATAGTCTACACCTGCTCCAAAAGGGTGAACATGAAGAAAGGTTGATATTAAACCTAGAAAAAAACAAATGTAACCTATGATTGAGCGAAATTTTATACTTTCAGAGAATTAAAGTAATATAAAACAAAATCTTAATAAACTTGTAAAAGTAATTTCTAATTATTTTATGAGAAGTTACATATTATTTAATTTATGTTGATTTTTTTATATATGTAGTAAATCTCGAAAATTAAAAAGCAATTAAAATTTCCGCGTCAAATTTCCCCCCCTTGAATTTTCTTGTTAATGATTTCTATTTTTTTGATTTTTACTCTAATAATTAAATAATGATATACGGTTCTAAAAAATAATGTGTAAATAAATTGTACAATAATGTACATATTACCACTGTTTTATATGTTCCTATGTCCAAACATATAAAAATAATAAAAAAATTTCAGTTTCTTTATAGCAATGTAAAAATTTGCAAATTTCAAGTTATATACAGTTTTATATATGTAATATATTATGCATTATTCATTCAAGCCTCAGATTATTATATTATAAGCGTGATTTACCGTGACTAAACAATTTACATGATCAAGTTATCCGGTTGATCAAGTAGAAATGCTTTTAGAAAGTATTTATATTTGTCTGTAATACCTATAAGTTTGGCGTCGCGTTCAGAACTAGGACCAATTTGAGCACTGAAAGAATCTCCCGTAGTTGTATCAGATTCATCTTTAATTATGAATTCTTCATTTTTTTCCTTTTGTTCATTGCCTTCATCCTTTTCACCATTTTCTTGTTTTTTAACTGTAAACGATTTAATTTTGGTTTGCAATCCACGTAATTTTACATCATCCTCCACGTGCCTTCTTTTTGAATCCATTAATTGCTGGAATAATAAAATTTTGAGTAACATGTAATGTTTTTGTTAAAATTTTTATATAAAATAGTCAATGTATAAATAATATTAAAAAGATAACCTTCTGCAAATTTTGTACAGTCTGTTGCAAAACTTTTAACTGTTTTTCTTTAGATTCAAGATCCACTTTTAAGTCTCCTCGAACAAGATCAACCTCATTTTTGTAGGCTTCTAATTGGCATTTTAAACTTTCGTTCTCATCCTAAAATAAGTGATGAAGAAGCGGCTTTAATTAGCTAATAAACTTAATAAATGATAAAACTAAATAAGAATTGATCCGAAGAAGCTTGAATAGAATTACTAGAATGAATTGGAAACATTTTTAACTGTACTCAAAACCCGATTCATACTTCATTAATAAAATAAATGTACAAATATAAATGATAAAATTTTTACATTAAATGAATAAACATGAATAATTTACTTTATAGATAGAATCGTTAAGCTAAAAGTTGTTTAGAAATTAATATTATGTAAAAAAATATTTTAAGTTATTGCCAATATTTCTTCTTCTTCTTAGAACTATTATATATTTAAAAAAAAATTTAAAATTTTATGTTTGAAAATTCGAAAACCGACATTTGATGAATTTTCTAGTTCTCATTGCTGAGAAATTCCTTCAAGTTTAAGTATAGCTCTGATAATGATACTCCAGAATTAAAAACAAACCTTCAGCATTCCAACCTCTACGTCACGTTCATTTCGTGACTTTTTACGTGGTGCACTAAAATCATCTTCATTATCAGACACATCCATTTCCTCATCTGCTTCTTCATTCAAATTATCTCCAAACTGCATTTGTTTCATTTCCTAAAACAAATAAAATAGTCTTAAAGTCTGTCATTTATATTAAAATCAAACAGTTTCAACGAACAACGTTATAATTGTTATTTGGTTTCCGTTTCAATTCCTTTTTACTTACTTTACCACTTATGCTCCAGGAATCACAGTAAAAATGTTTTTGATAACAAATTTTTTATTTCTAGCTTTATACCAAACGAAAGTGCATAATTATACAAGTAAATAAATCAATGAATTCAAATACTTCAATCATACCTTTTTAACTTCATAACCATGCACTAAAGTTGAATTTCCCTGAATTGATTCCAATTATTCAGACCTAAATAGAATCTCATGCTTATTTTCTTACAAATAAATGTTTATGCTACAAGAACTTTATGTAATTGACAATGGTTCATATTCATAATTCTAAAATCATGTTGAAATATGTAAAAGAGGCACAAGAATATCTGTCTAAATTAAATTAAGTAATAATTTATTATTTACATATACTACATAGATTTGTACATTATAATTAAAAAATATATATAAAAAATTTTTACAAGAATTAATGAAGTTATCAGAAGCAAAAATTAGTGGACATCATTCTGGTTTAATTGCAGGTATCAACTCAAATACTTACGAGTGAATTTTTAGCATCAACATTATCGTACCCACTTTATATATTTAATAAGCTGTTTTATTGATTATAAATATCATTAGGTCAATGTTAATAATTCAAAATAATTTTAAAATACATTTAAAATAAAAAGTGGAGAAAATATTTTTAAGTATTAAATAGTGGATATTAAAATGTAGACAAATATTAGCCAGGCTCTTAAGATTTTTGATTTTTTACAAAATGCTAGGGATGAAATAAAAAAAAATTTTTTAATTATTAGAAACATAAAATATGATTTAAAAATTTGGCGATCCAATGATTTAAAATCTTCAAATGAGATGATTTTTGAAAATTAAGAGCTATAGACTGCTTTTAAAATTTTACATTACTGGATTTTAAAAGCAGATAATGATAAATTCCACACACAAAATAAAATCATGGAAATAGTAAGAGTAAAGGGATTATGCACTATGCATAATTATATAGCAAAAACAAGAAAAAAGACGTTAAAATTTGCTACTTGAAAATAAAACCTTGAGTGGGTTTCCTTACTGGCGATTTGTGAATAAACTGTCATTTTCCTTTGTTTATTAAATTTTTTCTATTCAAAGACTGGATATTTGGAATAATAATGAATACACTATTATTTAAATAACAGGGATAATCTAATAAAAACATATTTGATCAAGTTTGCAATAATGAGTTTCAGCCGTTTTATTGAAATAGATGATTAACTAATGAAACACTTACATAAGATAGGAATACAAAGTGCTATATTTAACAATAAATTAAGATATACGTACTAAAGTCTGCTTTTTCCAGGTCTCGATATTTTTGCGTTGAGCTTTCGTGAAATGGTCCCAACATTTTTTGTGAGAAGCACAGTTGAACACCTTCTCGATGAGTCCGACTACGGAGCGATGAGAGGTTTGAAAGAAGATCAATATTAGAGATTTCTACTTCGCTTTCTCATCTTAATGAGTCTGTTCTACTTTTTATTTGCAATTATTTAAATGGCTCTGCTTATTCAAATATTTTTGAGGAATTAATGCATTGACTAAGATAATATTCATATATATATATCAATCCATATAATGTCATATTATATGACATTAAAATGTCAATAAATTAAATTTATCGTGTTTGCAATTAACTTCTAATTAATTGCATTTATAGGCTCATATTCTCAATGTAGTTTGTCATTTCGTTTAAACGAATTATTTTAAAATACAGAAAAATACGGTAAAATATTCAGAGAGTACACATATTAAAAAAAAGTGATTTTTCTTAGGTGTTTTTCTTTATTACAACCATTACAAATAAAAGTAGAACTGACTTTTTTTGGAGATATAGATGGATAACATCGCATCTCGAAGTTGACGGAAGGTCAAATCAAACGATACATTCTGTGACTCATATAACGAAGTCCGTCCTGGAAACTCTGTATCTTTACCTCAAAAACGTATATCTGGAACTTGATCGGGCAATTTAAGTGCTGCTTATGGACGATGATTGCTGTAGTCGAATTTACTGTTGCAGACGATTTGGAAAAACTCGAATACTTTTCATCATAATTTTAAGTCTCAGTTCCTTATTACAGACCTTTGCAAATTGTGGGTACATAAATGTATTTGGTAAAAATTTGACCTGATTAAATTAATCCTGCAATAAACTGATTGCTTCAGAAACCCTTATTGCCGAATTAAGAATCAAAGAAAGTTTCATTTGCAGTTCAAAAAATTCTGTATGTCTAAGAAAATATTTTTAAAAGAAATAATTAAAATGTAGAATAATTCAAAAAAATATAAACTTAGCTCATAACAAAATTGAAATTAATTATAACTCAAAAAAATAATATTTAAAAAAAATCATGTTTATCATAATTAATTTTTAAAACAATAAATTTATGTTATACCAATCGTCGATAAGTTGTTCTAAACAGACGCAGTTTCATATAGTGAAAAAAGGATTTGACGTTGCTTATAGGAAAAATTAATATTTTTAAATAGATTATTTAACATTTTTAAAATTAAATAATGAATTTGATTCTTAATTTGGCTTAACTGAATATCAAAGTGAAGATTCTACCTGCGAAGATTTTCATGTCCAAATGAAATTCCATACATTATTTTCTGTATATACATCCAAATGGTTGTTCTGCACACAGATTGATCTGACAAAATTTCAGAGAATGTATCACAGTCCTTACCTTTAAGCATTTATTTATCGAGAAAGTGAAACGTTAAAAATTTTCAAGTAGAAATTGTTTAATTTAGAATTCAGATTTTAAAAAGTCTCAAAATTATCCATTTTAAAAAAGCATGAAGACAAAATCAATTTAATTGATTTCATCTTCAGTAAACAAAATGTGTTGCATTTTTTCTTTTATATATAAATATTATATTTTAAGTTTCATTTTTAATACTAACCTTTAAACAGGAATGAATAGAATGGAACAAATTAATATAGACTTATTACTATTTGTTGTCAACATAATTCTTGTGAAAATGAGAATTTGCAAACCTTAGCGCTTCCAAACTTTTGATTTTTACATCAAAGAAATCAATGAACTGATCGGAATATAATGCAAAATGAAAACGAAGATATGTGTATAAATATTTCAATAGTAACCGAAAAAGTGATCCCTTAATCATCACTGAATTGATGAAAAAAAAGTGGGAATATTTTAAATTCATTTCAAAGTTTCAGATGATAAACAGTAAGACCTTTCACATTAAAACGAATTTAAATTACAAAAAAAAATATAGATGGACATATGTAATAAGACTGGTTATTCAATATTAGTCTTTGGAAGAAGGAACATAGTTTGAATCAAAGAACTACATTTAATATTACCTGAATTTAAAAATATTCAGAAATTTTATGATTTTTGGATTAAACTTTAAATTTTTACCCCTATTCAAGTCTGAAGTGCGCAAAATAAAACTATTTTCAATTATTAAAATATATAATAAAATCTTATGAACCAAACATGAAGCAAAACTAATCGAATTATAAGTTTTTTTCACTTTTATATAATCGTCTATATAGTTTAAGAATTAGATATATATAAACAGTTTATTTTGTAGAATATTAAAAGTTTGCTTATTTGTCAAAAAAGCTCAAAATTTTTTTCGTTTTAATCAATAAGAAAAACAGCAAATTTTAATATTTCATATAAATTTAAATACCAGAAATCAACAATTGACTCATAAAAGTGGGCACCAATAAGCATGATGTTTGCCAAAGACAGGTAGATGAAATTAGGTGAATATTCGATTAAAACTTTTATATGATCATTAATGAATTATTTTGATAAATTATATACCATGACACATTCAGGAAAACAATTCAATTTTCTTATAATCCATGTGAGAACAAACCAGATAACTTACTCTGACTCCTAAGACCATGATTGCAATTCAAGAAACTTTTATAATAGAACAAATATACTTACATTGCACAACAATGCCTTGAACTCTGCTACGATATAAATCTTTGGCATTCTGAAGTTCCTCTTCATATTGCATTTTTTCATTCATTAAACGCCTGACATGTGAATTTGTGCTTTGAATCATTGAATAAAACGTATTAGCATTTCTTTTAGAGCAATCTCCACGTTCAAGCCAAGCAACAACCATCTGAACAGATTTTTGAAATCCTTCATCAGCTATTTATAAAAGAAATTGAACATTACAAAATTAGACAAAGATAAATTTGGAATGTCATAAAATTAAGATTAGCATGTTTTTACCTGATATTCTTTAATATTATCGCACTACCATTATTTCTGGTA
>JAOWBB010006714.1:0-19426 GCA_028565995.1 Ricinus marginatus
GGGTGGGAAACCAGGGGGTAAGAAGAAAGCAGTCTGCTGCTTAAGGCTGCAGTTCTCGAACGCGGAGAAGCCTCCTTCGATGACACTTCGAATTTCTTAATTTCGCTTCGAGAGACGGTGTTTGCTTAAACCTCCGTTGGCCCTTTTCAATTTTCCCGCACGTCTTTTATTTCAGCGACCTTTGAAATTTCATTAAGTCTCCCGGGGGCGCCTGTACCTTTCGGGATTCCGAAACGAACGGGGGAAACTCGTCACATTTGCCGAAGCTCGCAGCCTCCGTGTTGCCTGCGATCGAGGAGATTGACGCGAAGGGATGTAAACCTAACCCAACCTGAGGACAAACGGGGGTTTGATGACGTTTTGATCCTCATTCATTTCTTGTGTACCGGAAGTTTCTCTTGGGAATCCAGAGCGCTTCCTCCCACTTGTGACTTCCTTTTTCGACACCTCCCCCTTGCTTCAAATTCAGGAAGGGAAGGATCCTTAATTGTCGGTTTACTCGGGGCTCCACTTTTTCATTTCCGACCTTCCTCATTTTTCACCGGGCAGGAGCTTCTTATCTTTTCGCGGATTCTCGGCGACCCGGCGTAAATTTTTGACTCCTCTCCGAACCGGATGGGTGCGCGATCCGTCGTCGAAGGGTAGGCTCACGAGCGAGAACGGAGTTTATCCGTTTTCCCGTCCCGCTGTGCATGCGTTTCCAACTGAGGCGCTGGCGAGACGAAAAAGCGGAGGCAGCGCGAACAATCGAATCTCGGTTCCGCTTTTTTTTTTTTTTTTTTTTTTTTTTTTTAAAACCACGTTAATTCAGGTCTTCGACAGCAAGCGGAAGAAATCCGCAAAATGCATCAAAAGGATCTTTTTCGACCAAGCTAACGAAGCATTCGAGAGTCGAAGTTAATTAAATGGGATAATATCCTAATAAGTGAAGAAACAGAGGGTTGATTAGGAAAAGGAAAAGGAGATTACTTTAACATCAGAGGCAGGCAAGTCATTCTTACAGCCCGGAACGGCGAGAGGATTTTTTCCTGTTGTCTCATTTCGCTTGTCCGGGAAAAGGACGTAAAAAACGCTCCCGTTGACTGCTGAGAGTTGGCGGGTAAAACGGAACCGCATCGCGCGGTTCCGAAGAAAATGGTCGAAATCCAAAAAAAGGGAGAGAGAGAAAAAAAAAAAAATGGAAATTGCGAGGGGCCTTTCCGACGCCAGCAGAGGGAAATGTTCGCCACGAGACGCGAGGGCGTCTCGTCGGCGCGGAGCTTTTCCAGTGGTTTTTATAAAGATCGATTGCTTTTTCTCCCGAAGCACTCCGGAGAAACGGGACGGGATCTCCGTCGGGGAGAAATGTTGGCAGCATTGCCGCGCCTGCGGAAGAAACGAGGGGGTGATCCCGCGGAAACTGCCAGTCGGAAAAACGCATCGAAATCCCGCGCGCGGGAAGGCGGTGGATTTGGCGGCAACCGCGAGGCGTTTGAACTTCCGCGATCCGACGGAGCCGTTTCCTTTCTGTCGTCCGTCAAAATCAGCGACGCCTGCTTCCGGGGATTTTGCGTCCCCGCTGTTGCATGCTCGTATTCGAATCCTCTCCCGATCGAATGCGATGCAATTCCTTTATACGTGTAAATATCTTTTCCGAACTAAGACGTACCTTTTTTGCCTCCGACAGGAAATGTTTCGATTTGATACCTGATTACGTATGTTCGTGTGATGTGTGAAAACGATACGTTTTTGGAGGGAAAAAAAAAACGAAGAAACGACCGGAAGTATTTCACTCCGAGTTTAATGTTAACATGCGGGCTGTCTGGAGTCATTGTGACGACTCCAGCTTGAATTTCGATGTTAGGGGTGGATCGTTGGTAGCCCCGAACGTGTTTTCGCCGTTGAAAAAGATTCCTGCAGCTTCTTCCACGACAGCCCGGTGGGAAAAAACCTGAATTCGATCGCCCTGCACGTTATCGACTTTTTATTTTCTCACCGTTCAAAAATAAATCTTTCTTCAATCATTACGTACGATCTTAAATCCCATGTGCAAGCGGCTAAAAAACGAGGGTCTAATTTCAGAAGTGAATGAATCTCGGCAAGTTGGGTTAACGCGCAAGTAACCCGGGAAGAGTACCTGCCGGAAAACCTCGCTGAACTCATACCCGATACGGTCCTGAAGATTCGAAGAGCCTTACCTAACCTGTGTATATATATATAAATCTAGCACGAGAATGAATGTCGGTCCGAATTTAGAGTTTTGCAATGAAATATTTTCCTTTTTTTAATCTGAAAAATTTGCAGGAACAACACCCATCAATCACACCGGGCCTGTTTTTTTTTTTTTTTTTTTTTTTTTTTTTTTTTTTGTTGTTCGGAAAATTTCTACAGCCTTCTTCGTGCTTGCGGCACCCTGTGCCCGCTGTTTTTCAGAATGGACGGAAGCCTGGGACTTTCGGCAGAGCTTTCGATCGAGGACAGACTATCCTTTTCGTTGTTGCCCTTCATTATTTCCTCGTAAATGCTGGATGCTTTGACCGCGTAACCCAAGAATACCAGTGCCAACACCGCCATTTCGGCCTCGTGGAAGAATCGCGACTCCAGGATCTGAACGACTTTCATGAGGAAGGATCTCTTTAAACATTTCGACGTCTTAATCTGAAGATAAAAGCAACGTTTAATGGATGCGTTTCGCCGTCAGACGACAGACGGGAAAAACGGATTTTCAACGTGCTTTCTCGGGATAGGTTCCGCATCGGAGGGATCCGAAAACGGATGGAAAATGAGAAAAATCTGTTGCGCGTCTCGTGCTTTTCCGTGCGGAAAGCCCCGCTTCCCCGATTCACTGCCACGCGGCGGGTAAAAAGTTCCACCAACCTTGTTAGCGATCCACAAATTACTCTTAGTCAACGACAGTGTCAAAGGAAGCCACACCATTCGGAGAGATACGCTCACCGTGAAAGCCGAGACGAGTCCCTGGCGAACAAATTGAAACGAATTGTAAAATTTACCTTCGATCCCGATCAAAAGGAGATACAAACGTTGCGTACTAAGTAAAGGAACAACACGGGACGAGTGGGGGTTCGCAGTGCTGACGGCCAGAGCTCCTTCAGAGACAGCAAAAGCGACACGGCGAGAACGAAACACACGGACATCAGGTTAGCTTGGTAGCAGTCGAGCAGCTCGTCTCCCTTAGCCCCCACAGGATATATCCCGTTGATGTGGCAGAGAATCCCCGTAGCCGTTATAACCAATGTCTGCAAGTCGGATTTCATACCGTCCGGGTGACCGAAACATGCAGCCCCAAATTTTACCACTTGAAAATTTAAATTTTCTGTTTTCGCTGCGATGCAGTCTTATGTTTGCATCTTCGATGCACTGCCTTCCGTTCGGTCGGAACGTCGTCGCGTTTGACGCGTTTTTGCCGCGAAGGAAAGAGGACAGCAGCGGCTTTCGATCGTTCCGCACCGCCGGCAAATAAAATTGCAAATGACGCGGAAATCAAACTGTACAAACTGCGTGGACGCGTATTAAGCGAATCTCCTCCGTCGCCGACGAATTTTCATTGCGTTTGAGAAAAATATAGTCGCGATTTTATCCGTTTATCCTGGACAAGGTACGATTTCGGTCGTCGTTCGAATTAAGCGGCGAAGCTGCAGCAGCGGCAGCAGCGCACGAACGCGAGCGACGCTTCCGCTGCCGGAAAAATCTCGAAGCGGGTGGGGGGGGGGGGGGGGAATTTTTTTTGTAATTTTTCGAATTGTGTTTGGAACCGCCTTCTGCTCTGTCGCGTGTGCTGCTGCCCCGGCGTCGGAGCCATCCCTCGGGACTTGTGTTCCGCACTTGCTCTGTCGCAAATTTTCGAATTCGGGGACCGGCGTCGAATGCTTTTGCCCGATGGAGCGAGAAATCAAAAATCCCGCTGACAATAAATAAAAGCAAGAAGATTATTTTGGAGAACCTTCGCCCCGGGAATAATTCAATGTTTTTTATCTCGGGAGGGTAAGCAAGATGTTGGGGTAAAATTCCGGGCTTAATGCAGCGCAGCAGAATTTTCTCAAACTTCCTTTCGCTGTCGTTCGAATATGGCAAAGTTAATTTTTCTCCCTCTTATCCGAACAATATTTTCGAGTGTTAAGGGCGCGCTGCGGTTTCGGACCTGGTTTTTTACGTTCCTCCGGGAGCCTTCATCACCGGCGGTTGCCTCGTGCGGGGATAAAACGCTGTCGGAGGCAGGCAATCTTTTCCCGGTGCCAGTTTCGGGCGCGATCAGAAAATTTTGCAAGGAAAATTCGGCTCCGATGATTTCGCGATCCGAACACTGTACGGGGACGGGCGGACAAGAGAGTGTCTCGATCTTCTGCGGCGGGTACTGGAAATTTTTCGAATCGGATTCGCCCAGCGTGAAGGATCGGCCTCGAGAAGATTACCCACGCGGATGGAGGCACCGTGGGAAAGCGCGGTGGGACCCGATCCGTATCCGATGGGTGCCCAGATAACCCGAGAAGGGGCCCGACCGAGTCGCTCTGCCGGAACCTGGAGTTCCTTCCGGCGTGCTCATCAAGACGGTCGATCCTCCCGTCTAGACCAAAAAAAAAAAACGCGTTTTTCTTCACCTTCCCATTCGGAAGACGCACTTAATTTCCGAGTCCCCCGAATCGCGGTGTCGAAAGCGGGGCCCCATCTGGCTTTCAGGTACGCCGCGGGACGCATTTTGGCATCCACCGAAAATTGCATTTTCCTCGAAGCGTTGCCCCGTGAGCACCAATTCCTTCTGTCCCGACACGAGCCCTCATCATCGCCGGAAGATGGATGCGACAGCCATCGTGGATTGCGATTAGAGGCAAACTAAGGGGTGGATCAACTAACCCTCTTTTAAAAAGATAAATAAACCACCGGGAACAATTCGGATATCGATATTGCCGTCGTTATCTGCACAAATTGGATGAAGAGTGAAAATTGTCTTATTTGATCTGTCGTCGACAAATATCGAATCACCGTTCGTAACAACGCATGATAACACGTTAATAATGTCGTGCTTTTAAAACTGCAGAGGTACCTATTTCGGGCATAAATCATATATATATATGTGTGTGTCAGCAGTGTCCTTTTGCCGTGGCTGACTTAAATGCGCAAGCGAACGGATTACGGCCTCCAAACTGGTGCCGTTGCGTCGCCTCGAATTCGAACATTCCGTCTTTTGGCCCCACGTCCTTTATTTTAATAATATTCGTTAACATTTTATTTTTATATTCGGCGTTATTAACGTTAATTATCGCTTTGTTGGTTTTCACGGGGGAGACGGGAGCAATTTAAGATGCTCCGCTGCCGGAAAGCTCCGAGCTCCGGCCCGGGAATGCTCCTCCGGAGGCAACAAAGCCGAGGAGGGAAACATCAGCACGGATCATCTCGAGGAACCCGAACCCGAACAGGTATCGCTCGGTTCGGTAAATTAATTCAGGGTGGCCGTCGAAGACGATGGATCTGGCGCGATTGGGTTGCCTTCGAGTGGCAGCAGAAACCGGATCCGGGAACCGTCGTTCCTCGTACCCGTTCGGAAGATCGAACAGTTTGACGTGCGAGAGATTTTCCACGCGGGCACTGTTACTTTTCGTTGGCGCGATTCCGATTTCTGCCCCTTTTTCACTTGTCCGGGCTGGAAAAGCGGTTTCCGCTTTTCAGGAAACACCGAAATTCCGTCAGTATCTCGCTTGTATTTTTCATGCGACAACTTATCATCTACGATTTTTAACATCGATATCGGTTGCACAGACTGAGGTACGTCACAACTGCGGCGCTTTCCAGCAAATGCAAGCTATGTTACCTCCCGTGTACATGAACATGAGGCTCCCGACCAGGTAGGAAACGTGGTACCCGTAGGCTTCGCCGACGACTATGTTCCACGGCGCTCCGAACCTCTGGTCCAGGCCTTGCTTTATCAGCTTCGAGGCGAGCTCGTAATTGCTGGCGAACTTTTCGCATCCTGCCACGATAAGCTCCATGACCTCTCCCCACATTTCCTCCGGCATGTCGCATGTCTGCCGAACAACAGACATCATTCGATCATCTCTCATCACGCTCGCTCAACGCTACACCTTAAAATCCGGCTCACCTTAACCAGGGGGTAGGTATGGATGATCTTCTTGTCGTCCACGACAGGCTGCGCCGATTCCTGCGCCCCCTCGCCCGGCGGCGCTCCTTCTTCCATCGCTTCGCTCAGGGGAACCGAAAAGAAAAGAAAAATATCTCCCGGGTTGCTTTCCGCGAGGTGCTGCCTTGAATTTGTTTTTACCTTTCTTCACATTTTTAAAACTGTTGCGAATGCGAATCGTTCCATAAATCTACCCTTTCGGGTCTCAGCTGCTTAAGGTACGCTCAGCGTCTCCTCGTAAATGGAAGCGAGGCTTTTCCTCCGGGGTTTTTATCTTCGACGAGGAAGCGAAGCGATCGGTAATTTAAGTCAAATTTATTTGTAAACATGCACAAAACAAATTTTATTTTCAAGAGTCGCCGGGAAAACGCGAATCGAAAGGCGCGGCTCGCACGGTGCTGTCGGAAAAGCGCGGTGGAACGTCGCTTTCCGTTTTCTTAACCGCTCGGGTTGACTTCTCCGGCCGTCGCGGAGATCATCCAGTTTAAACTGCTTGGAAAGCGAATCCTTTTTTTTTACAATTGTTCGACTGGAAAGATGGGAAATATGCGCGTGGAGAGGTTAAGGGTAGAAAGGCTCCTTTTTTTAAATTAACAAGTTTTTCTACTTTGCTCATTTCGAAAGGGAGGAATTCAATTAATTTAGAGCAATTTTTATATTTCGACTCTCCCCTTTCAACCCTCTGGTCCAACCCGTAATCCTCCATTTTTTTTCCACGTCTTTAGCTTTTCCCCGCGTGACATTAGAAATAAATTCTAATTTATTGGACGCGCGAACAGGAAAAGACGCAGTCGAATTTTCAGGTTTGGGGGATGCTTCCGAGCGATTCACCCCTCGTACCTTAACTCACCGCTTCTTGGGCGTGTTCTCAGCCAAACGTATTTCCGCCTCACGTTTCTCCTTCCGTTCGTGATAATTGTCGGCGTTCGGAGAACGTTTTGCATTTTAGGGCTTTTGAAAGTCATCGATAACGAGTGTCGCACATTGTTTCGCACCGAGTGCCGCAATAAAAAGACAATTATTTAACGACTGTTTGTATGCGTTATCGCTTAAAATGAATCTTTAAAGTCATAAGGTTTGACTGTCGTTTTGCAATGTTTGCCATGCGGTTTATTTGCATTTTCCGCTTACCTCAAACCGGAAAATTTCAGGATTTTCTTTTTTGCCTGCGGGTCGTCCGAGGCGAAAAACGCCGGACAATCCAAAACACCCAATCCAGGCAATGTTGCGCGATCTTTCAACGTGAGCTCTGACGCATCGACGCCGTGAAAAATGAAATCCTCCGTTCGAGAGACCATCGCTGCAGCCTGTGCTGCCGAAGGGTGGGCCTGCCTGTCGGTTTCCCGATTTCGAATTTGGAATTACGGTTTCTTTGCCGATCGCAAATTTTCCGATGCACGAATGAAGTTAACGCCGGAATCGGAATCGTGGAGTGATGATCGCACCTTTTTGTAAATTTTCAGTTTTGATCTGTTCGTTCGCGAGGTGTTGCTTATTCGATCGGCCGTGGCAGCAGCAGATGCATGTAACGCTTGCGGCAAGCGATTGATTTCCGGTTCGGGAACGGGAAAGGCCCCCGCCGTCAGGGAGACTCAAACTGAGAAAGTCCATTTATTTTTATGGCGACGTCGACGTTGAAAGGAGAGGGCTGCAGCAAACTCGAAGCACCGGAGGAGGTTGTTTATGAGGTTCCTTACAACCTTAAGGGGATTATGATTGATCGCTTTTATTTCATTTTATTTTTTTCAATATTAACTGCTGGGAAAAATCGGCTTTTCACGAATCTCCGTCCACGAGGAATACGCCGTACGTGCTCTTCACATTTTGATAGAGAAGCTTGAAAAAAAAAAAGGCGAGATCTCATTTGAATATAACGAAATTCTCTTATTAAGGAACACGCATTGAGGGCCCGAGTGGAAAAATATTCATTTCGATTAATATCGTAATACATTTTGGGAAAATTCACCCAAAACAATGGACAAATATCGTCTGGGAGAGGGTTTAATCGCGAAAGCTCCATTGTTCCCTTTCACAACGAACGTTGTAAGAAGATTGGAAAAATTATTTTCCATGCCTTTCGTTTTTCACGATGTTTCCGGGATCCTTTTTCACCCCCCTTGGTGGGGGGGGGGGGGTGTGTGTGGAAAAAGATGTGCTGAATTTCCCAGCGAAATAATCGACGAAGCGTGGAAGCGGGGACGAGAACGAGGAAAAACTCGCACGCATTTCGATTGGGCCCCGAAATTTTCCTCCTGCCGGAGCCCTTTCAGATTTGACGTAAGACTCTCGCGGCAAGGAAATGCGGGACGACATCAAAAATTTTCAGGTTAACCACAGAAAGCGCCCGGGGAGCAACGCATCACCGACGCGTTACGAATCAAATCAGCACTTGACCACCAAAGAAGAATCAGCATATCGGTTCTTCGGTTACGTCTTCGAAAATATCTCGGCGACATGCTTTGAAAGGTACAAAAAGGAGATCTGCTCCTGCAATTTCTTCGAGTTCTTAATCCGCAACTTGTTGCTGACGCGCCGTGCTGATTTAAATCCGACGTAAAAGCCCGACGCGATGCAACGTCCGACATCACGCTCAAAAATAAAGAACTGGAATTGTTCCTTCCTTCTCCTTTTGAAAATCTCCATTCCGACGCTGCGGAGTTACCACGCTCTGCCGTCGTCCGAGTGCTCGACCCAACAGTAATTTTTCTCAGATGATTCCTCAAACGAAAGGGGATACGCGCAAAACATTGCTTACGTAATCCGAACGCGAAGGAAAAACAATTCCGGGGGTTGGCTTGGCTAGTGCGGTTCCCACGGCGAAACCGCGAGGAAGGACCGTTCGCCGTGGCTTCCGCTGGAACGTCTTCCGGCATGATATTCGCGTCCGCATAAAATCGCCGGGCGAACCAAGGGCGCGGACGCGAAATTGCTGACGCCGCAGATACCCGTTTCCACGAGTCGGCAGAAAGCGAATTCTTCCGTTTGACATTCGTCGCCCGCGGTAAGAAAATCGGGAGAGACAGCTTGCCGCGGAGCGACCGAAGAAAGCTTTTTACGGGAAATGGCAAACTGCGGAAAATATATCAGCAGTCGGAGAGCTTTTCCGGCGAAGGAATGATGCCTTTTGCTGTCCCACGTGAAATGAAAAGCCGCGGAAAAGTGGAGCCAAACGGAATCGTTTTTGCTTTTTACTGCACCTCGCGAGGCTCTGCCGGAAGGTTGTCCGGCGTCGAATTTTCGACGAGGCACATTCGCTTTTCCTTTTCGCTTGACTCCGGAGACGGAAAACGTTGGGATCACTCTCGGGATGCATTATCGTAAACCCGACGCTCATGCGGAAAATTTCGACGGAAAACTTGATCGCGATCATTTTGCCTTCTTTCCAGAGTGTCATTTCTCGAAGACTCCAGAGCTCGTGATATCCCCTTCGGGACCGATACAGACGAAAGCTGTCGGTCAGAGCACGCTGCTGATCTGCCAGCCCGACGTCGAGAACAAGGACTTGGTGTCCGAACTCACGTGGAAGGATCCTCAGAACAGAATCATCGACCACAATTAGTGAGCATTTGAAATTTTCTCGTTTTCCACGTCCGTCCGCGCGTTCGGGTAACATTCTCGATTCTTTGCTTTTCCAGCATCAACAAGCACTGGATAACGACGGAGCTCATGGGGTCTAACATTCTGGCTCTCGTGATCGAATCCTTCCAGGATGGACTCGCGGGAAACTACACTTGCGCCGCCAACTACGCCGACGTGAGGCTGTCGAAATCCGTCAGACTGGAAAGCATATGTGGGTATCCGGACCGGGTCCGGTTAGGTTCCGCGCTGCTTCGATGCCACTCCATTTGAAACGTTATCTTTGATTTTGCGCAGATCCGATCAAGTTCGAGGATGCTCCCGAAACTCAAAACCCGATAATCAACACCGACTACAAGGTGAAGTGCAAGGTATCCGCCAATCCCGCCCCCCACGTGGACTGGAGCAAAAACAACGAAATAATAAAACCAAGCGGGCGCTACGTTATAGAACCGGACGGGTTGCTGATAGCAAAGGTTAAAGAAAGCGACGACGGAGTGTACACTTGCAGGGCCAGCGTCTTCAAGACCGGAGAACTAGCGACGAAGCACATCAAAGTCGAGGTGAGAAATGGAGAAGCTTACCTTTCAGGTTTCGTTTGCCTCGCCTCAAAGGTTGGGCTCCCGACGGTTTTCGCGCGTTCGCAATCGCAAACTGTTCCTTTCAGGTTCATACGCCTCCGGTGATTCAGCCGATGAACGGCAGCGTCGAGGTCATCGAGGGCGAAACAGCCTCCGTGAAGTGCACGGCCAGTGGAAAGCCCAAACCGACGTACTCCTGGATCAAAAACGATAACAATGCGAATTTGGCCAAGGTTTCGAGGTAGGAACCGCGTCCGGCGAACGAAGAGGTGCACTCAGCTCGAATTTTCTTTCCCTTTCATTTTTAAACCTTTCAGGTTTGGAGTGAACGACCTGACGGGCACGCTGACGATATCTCCGGTCGACGAAAAAGATCACGGGGAGTACAAGTGCGTGGCCAGCAACGCAGCGGCCAACGCGGAGAGAATCATCAAGATTTTCGTCAAGAGCAAGCCGAAAATAGCCGCCGTAAAGAACGTGACCGTGGCCGTCAATTTGGACGTCAGACTGGAGTGCGCGGCGAGAGGAAGGCCCGCGCCGAAAATTTCCTTCAGGTTCGGAAAAAGAAGAAAAAAAACAAAAAAAAAAAAAACCGAAATTTTCCTCCAATTCACCAAAAAGATGCTGCAGACGTTGCAACTCCCGTTAAAATTTCATTTTTACCTGCAGGAAATTCGGCACGTCGAACGTCATGTCTATCGGAAGACAACTCTACGACGACAGGATATTCGTGGACAACAAACCCGGCGCGGATGACGGCGAAGTCGTCGGCATCCTCCTGATTCAGCGCGTCAGAAGAACGGACGACGGTCTGTACGAGTGCATCGCATCCAACTCGGTATCTCCTTGATTTTTCGCAGTTTTCACTTGCGAATCGCGATCCGCCCGGCAATAAATCGCGTCAACGGTTACCGTCTGTGGTTCCAGGCAGCCGATTCGCACGCGACCGGTCACGTAACCGTCGAGTTTCCGCCCAGCTTTGCGAACACCCCCACGAAGGAGGCCTGGACCTGGAACAGGAACTCGATAAACCTGACGTGCCTGGCGGAGTCGATACCCAACGCGACCATCTCCTGGCGGCTGAACGGCAGAGACGTCGACAACGACCTGCATCTGCGGCGATACGGCAACGGACCCATCAGCACGCTCCTGGTCACTCCCATAGACGGCAGATATTACGGAATCTACACGTGCGTCGCGAACAACGTTCACGGCAGCGTCAACCATTCCATACACCTTAAGGAAGCCTTCAAGCCGTCGCAGCCTCTGCAGGTCACCCCGGAGAGTTTGACGGGTGAGGAGAGGTTCTCGCTTCGCGCGCCTCATCCTATCGCGTCTCGCGCTCTTTTCATGCCGAAACGAAAAAATTTTTTTACAGCCACGACGATCAGATTTAAGATACTGGGCTCGCAGTTCGACGGAGGAGTTCCCGTTCGATCGTACACGGTGCAGTACAAGCAGGAGCGTCAAAACTGGTACGAGGCACTCAACAGAACGTGGGCGATCGGTACGTTACGCTTCGCGCAACGAATCCAAACGCGCCGCGCCAGGTTTCTGCGTCAGCGGAAAAATTTATTATTTTCAGGTCTGCCGTACGTCGTCGAGAACCTGATTCCCAGGGAGGTTTACAGCTTCAGATTTGCCGCGAGAAACGACGTCGGCCTGGGACACTGGGGACCCGAACACATTTACACGATGCCCGTGAGGTCTCCGCCCGCGGAGCCGAGCCTCCTGCATTCGGTCGGCGAGGAGGGAATCGTTCCGAGTCCGTTCGACACGAAAATCGAACTCAAGTGGAAGATACCCGCGGACAACGGGGAGCCGATCGACAGCTACGAAATCAAATACTGCTTGGTGAGCGAAATCTTCCGCGAGGTCGGAAACGCCCTCCGGCGACTTTTCCGAAATGCTAAACGCCTCCGAACCGGAATTCCAGGTCAAAAGGAGAGAGCAACAGGAGGAAATGAAATGCGCACCGGAAATAACGGTCTACAAAGACGAGGGAACTTCCTACCTCCTGAAGGGCTTGAGCCCCGATTCCTTCTACAGGATTCAGCTGCGAGCGCACAACGCCATAGGATTTTCCGCTCCCGGAGAGGCCTACTTCAGGACCGCTCGCGGTAGGTACAACAAGGAGGAAGATTTTCCGTCTCCTCCGCGCGTTCCCCCCCGCTTTCCCCGTCAATCTGAATTTGATATTCACGAATTGCCCGTTCCGAGTCCGATGCCGCTTTAACGTTGGAAAGTGAAAAAGTTGAAAAAGGATGCGCTTCGGGGGATCTCCCTCCCCGGGAGCTTTTCGAAATTTCAAATCCCGAAAAGTGTTTCCGTTCGGGCGTCGATTTTCCCGTTTTCGAAAGGCGATCCCCTGGCTTTTTTACTTTCCAACTCGAAAGCTCTCCTCAGGCGGGATCGCCCTCTACTTATTTCGCTCTGGGTTTCCAGATTCCATGCCGAAGGCTAGATCGTCGTCGTCAGCGCCGTCACCTCTCGGCCGGAGTTTCGCTATCGTCTTTACCGTATCCCTATTGCGAAAGTTTTTCTCTTTTCCGCATTTCGTCACTCAGACGTTGTAGCGAGTAGGTAGCGGAAAGTAAATTGGACAAAAATTGGGCTGCCGGATTCCGCCGAGTTTTCTTCATTTTCACGATGCGCACCTTTGAAAGCTTCCGCTGCTTCGGGCATTGAAAATCTCTCGCGGAAAGGTTCGAGGGGCTGGAAGCTGTGCAGGGGGGGGGGGGGGGGGCTACCTGACCCAAAGATTCCTCTCCGTGAATTGTCCTGATGTTAAATATGACGCCACGCCCAACCTTCAATGATTTCTGCAGAAGATTTATCTCCTGAGAGTTTTTCGTGCCTTCACGAATGGTGTGTGTTGCGTACCTGGGGGGGGAAGGCGGCTCGATTCTCACGGATACCGCAACCGAAAGTGAATGAATCCTTTTTCCGCACGTATGAAATCGAGAAAAAAAAAAAAAAAAATTTAGGCAGCCATCGCCCGCTTGAAGGATGGCAGGTACCAATTTTTGTTCAAAGTAGTGCCTTAAACGTTTAAATAAATATGTAAAATCGCGAGTGTTACACATTGTTGATTGTTCTTTGTGAAAACATTTTCTTCAAATGTAGAAATTTCTTTTATTTTTTCCTTTTTGAATCTTATTTTACTTCTTTTTTTCGTAACCGTCGACGAAAGCGGCCGCATACGGAGATCCAAATCCTTGCACCACTCTGAAATCGAACCGATTTTTTTGCGCGTTCGGTTGCGAACCTCAAAACTCTCGAATCCCGAGTTTGCAGTCGGTAAAGTGCGAAATCATTAAAAATGCAATTCGTGCGCAGTTATCGACGGTTCGCGAAAAATTGCAGGTTCAGAAACATTTTTTTTTCTTCTCCGATTTCAGTTGCGCGAGGGCCTTCCTTTCGTTTGCGCCCGTTCGCTTTTGGCGCGGCATCCCTGCAAAAACGTGCTCGAATTTCAGGTCGAGGACCGGCTTGCCGACAGCGGGATGAAAATTTTCGCGGACATCGCATTCGGCGGCGATGCAGCATCGGCACCGCGTTATTTTTTTCTCGTCGCATTCGCTGCCGTTCAGGTACGGATAACGAGAATGGAAGCTTTCGATGTTTCGCCTGCGGAAAACCCCACGCTCCCGACGTGATTTCGTTTTTTTGCTGAAACTCATCGCGGTACGTTTTTCCCGTTCCGAATCTTCTCGGGTTTTCCCGATTTTTCCCGAGGTCCCTCTGTTTGCCGGCGATCGAGGAACGAAGCGCGCCTCAATTTTTTCGGAGTCCGATCTCAAGGCGAAGATGCGGAAGATGGCGACCAGCGTCAGCGTTCGAATCTGTCGAAAATTGATTTTTGGAGTTTTTAAAAAAAAAAAAAAAAAAAGGCAAAAACCTGAATACCTGCGGCGCTCTCTCCGGTTTGAAGCGGCGGCGATCAGAATTTTCAAAATTTGCTCAAATCTCCTCTTTAGATTTCGATGTCGGTGGTATACACGTGTGTACCTGAACTGCGGGGCCGCATACGAAAAATAATCGAGATCGTTATTTTCTGGTAAATATTATTATTATTCTTTTTATCACTATTATTATTATTATTATCATTCAGATCTAATTTTTCTTATAAAAATACTCACTAACATCAATGATGTTCATTTCGTCTCGATCGTTTCTCTGTCTCTCAAATTTTGCTTGTTGTGCTTACTTTTTAATGTTACGCCTTAACCGTCTGCGGCGGATACCTGCTTTTTGGCATGTGCTTTGTACGGTGGGAAACAAATGTGCGGGGATCATCATCATCTTCACTCTTCTGCGATCACGTCCCGTGGCACAAGAAATTTTTTGAGGGCGGCAAAAAAAGAAAAAACACGGTTTTTGCGCAGCACCTCGCCGTCGTTTTTTTTTTTTTTTTTTTTTTCCTGCGCTTTTTGTCACGGAAAAACCGTAAAGTTTGAAACTCCGCGTTTTCCTCGTTTTTGGAAACGACGATTTAAATTTTTCATTTTCCCGAATCTGCGGTTTTACGCGGCGACTTTTTTCGCTGCCGAAAAGTGGGCGCTTTTAATGCGGCGCGTTCGCTGACGGATGCGTTCGGTTCGGAAAAACCCGCTGCCGATGACCGAGGGATCCTTCGGCGGGCCAGGTATCTTTTTCGAATGCCTCGATAACGTTTTCCGGTTTTCACGGCCGCGCATCGTTCGTTCCTAACCGCTTTCGTAAAAAGCAGAGCTTTCCCCATTAACCGTCGGGTGGGGAGCCTTTCACCTCGCTGACGCCGGTCGCATTTTGCCCCGCAGAAACGCTAATCATTCCCCGATGCTTCTTACAGGAATAGACAAGGATCATTTGGTGGCATCCACCCGCGGTTTTTCGCTCACCAGCGGTGCCATAGTGGGCATGGTGGTCGCCAGCCTCCTCGTGATACTGCTCATCGTCGACGTTAGCTGTTACTTCGTGAACCGGGCGGGCGTCTTGTTTCTCCTTTGCGGCAGCAAGAAGTCTGCCGACGAAGACAACAAACTTTCCAAGTAAGCAGCCTTTTGATGCCGGAAATCTCCGTCGGAGAGTGACTCGTTCGTTCCGCGACGGTGAAAGCTTTGCGGAAGCGTCGGAGGAAGCCGCCGAATTTCGAAAACTTCCGGAAAAAGATCCGGGGGCTCGCATCGCACGAGGGCGGCTTCCGAGGACCTTCCGCGGATTTCAACCCTCCTCCGCAATTCCGCACATTCGAATGTGAAAAAAACATTGGTTAATCTGGTTGCTTCTTTTGGTGGACAACCACGGGTAGCTTGTACGGGTGGAGGTTTCCCCTTCCCTATTGCAAGCACAGGACATCGGCGAGTTATGCGGGAAGCGGTGCAATCCACGCGGGGATTGATCTCGAAATACTTCCACCGCCTGATTCCGACCTTTTCTTGTAGTAAGATTCATTAACATAAATTTTTATTGTTGAATTCTGTTGATGTTGCGAAGTAAACGTAGACGTTTCCTTTTTTTTTTTTTTTTTTTTTTTTTGATGCTTAAGCACTACTTTTTTTGTATTTTTTTCTTTTTTTGCCGAAGACAGTTTGCATGACACGATAACAACCGGTGCTTTATGTTAACGTGATGTCGAGAAAGCAAAATGCAGCCGCGCGGCACAGTTCGACCGCAGAAAAATCTCACGGGAACGTTATTTTTCCGTTTCAGCGAAGAAAAAGAGCCGCTCAGGGAGAATGGAAAACCGCGCACGGAGCTGCTGGACGAGAGGTATTATCATTGATTTCATTTCGCAAAATTTTTCCACCGATTTCATCCGATTTTCCGGCAGGAGGGAAAAGCGAGCGAATCATTTGCCGCGGGTTTAAATTTTCCGCGGCGTCAGGTTTTCCGTTTGGAATTCCGACGGTTCCCACCGTACCCCGCCGGACACGAGGCCGCAAAACTTGGAGAAACGTTCGATTTGTATTTTGCAGGTTGAAAAAGGAGACGAGGATAACGTACAACGACAAAAACTCCAGCGTGAAGACGACTTTCCTGGGGAAGGATTCCTCGGTGTAGCGACGTCGACACTTGACGCTTTCCCGGGCGACCGAACGGAAAATTCTCTGCGGATGCGAAGATTTCGCGGCGCTCCCATTTTTGCTGTCGGCGGTTTTTCCGCCAGCCTCTCCTCCCGTTTTCCACTTCCCTCGAGTCTTCGGAAAATTTCGTCGCCGGCTCCGATTTCGGGAATAAATCCCGCGGCAGCCCGAGAGACTCGACCACTCTTCCACGCAAAAACAATAAGTAAGGACGTTGCGTAACGATAAACGTTTTAAACTTTAAAAAAAAAAAAAAAAAAAAAAAAAAAAAAAAAAAAATGTGGGTGTGTTTTTTTTTTTTTTTTTTTTTTTTTGCTTTCGCGCATAAATGGGACCGAATTTGATGCAAAAAAAAGTGCAATTAAAATTTTCTCGCGTGAGCCGTGACAATGACAAATCGAGCTGAAACGGGGTGAAATTCGGGGACTTTCCCACTGCCTTCTTGCAGCGTTTCCGCCGGGCTCCTTCCACGTTTGCCGAATTTCGTGGGTGGGGGAAACTTCCTTGGTGCGTCATCCCGAGGAGGAAAGCGGAAGTCGCGTTTTCGAATTCGATTCGTTATTGTGCAGGTACTTACTCCGTAATTTCCTTCAGTTGGCCGGGGGCGCCCGATCTAAAAAAAAAGGCGCCCTCACCCGGCGTTTGCTGCTGACCAGCGACCGATCGACCGATCCGTACCAACGCTCCGAATTTAAATTTTTTGTATCGTTTCGACTATTTTTGTAAATTATCGCTGGGGACGTTTTTAGTTTTTGTGTCGTTTCTTCAAACGGGAAACGTGTGCTGCCGCGTTGCGACGCGTGCAGCGAAGCTTTTGAACGTTTTTTCGAGGTACTGGAAAATCCGTTTGTGCCTGAGAAGAAATATAAACCGAAAATAAATGAAGCCGCAGCTCGCGACGTCAAGCTCGGTTTTATTTTTTTGAGGATTAAATGAACATTTTTCCTGGGTTCGTTAATTGTCGATAACAACGACTGCAATCGAATTGCTGTAAAATTGTCACATTTTCTGTATTTTGCAATGCATTATTCGCGGTGTTTGACGCTTTGTCTTGTTGTGAGCTTGATCCCGCAGGGAGTTGAAAAAAGAAATTCACGGCCGAATGTATCGGATTCTTCGTACAGGGTGATCAGCGATGAGACAATAAGGTACGGGATCCAACCGAAAGGCGTTCGTTCACTCCTTGTAGAAAAACATTTTTTTTTTTTTGCCGCAGCTAAGCATATAACTGCATTTAATAAATATTTTCTTTAAAAAAAAAAAAATACTCGAGGATTTTATTTGAAATCCGAACCGTTCCTTAAATTCCGGATTAATATTATATATTTCTCGTACGGCGTAAGATTGTTCCAAAATTTTTTTTTTTTTTTGCGGAAAGGCTCGCGTTCGCCATATTGGCGTCGTGTCCGGCCCCCGAAATTACGCACGTAGGCAAATTGCAGACGCGGGGAGAGTAGAAAATCTGGCAACGCCTTCCCGTGCCACATTCCGAGCAACGCGACTCCTGCGAGTTCCACGTAGCCATCTTGGATGCTCGAACCTGTCGAGCGATCAGTGCGGACGATGCTCGTTCGCCATTCGCAGCGCACCTTTCCACAACGCTTCGCGGCGCCATGTTTTTCACATCTCGTTGAGTTTTTGCTCGGTTCTAACCCCGTCGACGCGATTTTCGATTTCCGTTTTTGTGTTTCGCGAGTGCGTGGCGTTTCCCTTATGCGAGGTAAGTGATGCGCGTTGGCTTGCGGGGCGTCCCGCGGTTCGGTCCCGGGCTGGCGGGTGCGAAAACCTCCGAAGCCTTCGAGCCCGTTCTCCTCTCCCGGGTGGGAAAATGCGTTCGTTCTCGCCCGACGAACCGGTGCCGCGGTCCGGATGCGGGAAAGGAATCTCTGCCGGTTCGTTGCAGTTGGCCACCCCGAGGGAAGCCGCCCTTTCGGAAATGCGCCGCGGAGACTCGATCGAAATTGAAAATTCGCTTTTCTCCGGGAGAAAGTTTCCGCTCCGCAACCAGACGACAAGCGTTTCCCCTTCCCGGTGACGAGGCGAAATTTTCGATCCTCGCAAACGTCGGCGAAAAAGATCGTGCGGGGGGGGAGGGGAGGGGAGGGGTCCGGAAAAGTTTTACCGCCGGGCTTTCCCGCGGCCTCCGAGAGACGAGCGACGCTCCGGAGGATCCCGACGGCCGCGAGCGAGCGCCGCCATCACCGGAAACCGCGTCTTATCGTCTCCGTTCTTATCGCTGCTCCTCACCTTCGCGGTCGCGGATTCGATCTCGCGAAGAAAACTCTTCCGCGAAGCTTTCCGATTTTCGAAAGGTTGCCTCGGCCTACGGTGCGAAATCGAGGTCGTCATCGATCGAGCCCCGGAAATCGAATCCGTCGGGTTTTCCTTCCCGCAGCCCGGACCGCGAATTTTACGCCCCCCGGACGGCGTTCGATTAAAAATTCGTTCGATGCGTTGGCAACCGCAAAATTTAAATGCATAAATCGCGTTGCAGTGCGGGGAATCGGCCGTCGTTGGGTTAACGGACCGGAACTCATTTTTACCTGCGCTCAGACGCAAAATGCCGAAAACGAACGTGGTGGCTTCCGCCGGAGCGGAAGTCACCACGCCGCGCGATTCACGTGGGAAATTCCGAGCTGCGCCCAAAGTCGTCGGATTGTCGGCGGAGCAGAATCGAAAATTAACGCCGGAAGCGCTCGCTCCGACTTCCTCCTCCACCGCTGTCCGCGCCCGTTACGTCATTCAACGCATCTGCCTTTCCGCGAGGCGAAATTTCCTCTTCCTTTTCACGAGAAAGCAGGAAGGCTTTTCAGCGTGGCGGAGTCTGCGGCCACGGCGCGCGTAATTTCCCCCGAGCGGCTTCGGGTCGAGGCATCATTCGGCCGGCGACACTTCAAGGGCGCACGTCGTAAATATGCTAATTGCCGCTTGCCTTTTTTTTTGCGTCATCTCCGCAGCGCGTACCCGGCACGGGAGGCACCGCTCGCGCTCGACTTCCGTTCGTGCTGCGCCGATTGAGTTTTTCGTTTAAAATTCTTTTTTTTTTTTTTTTTTTTTTTTTTTTTTTTTTT
>JAOWBB010006715.1:0-19412 GCA_028565995.1 Ricinus marginatus
TTTTGTAGAATTATTAAATCTTAAAACATTAAAAATTTAATGTGCAAATTTGATATTTATAATATTATTCATTTTTGTACATTTAAAATTTTTCAGAAAGAAAAATAATTGTTAATTGGATTTGTACTTGTAGCATTGAATTCTAAGAAGAGAGAGAAAAAAATGTTGAGCTGATTTACCAAAATAATAATATGTGATTAATAGATTTACTTACACAATGGCATTTACACCTCTACAATATCTTTCCCACATTGATCTAAACCTAGGTTGACCACCAATATCCCAAACCTTAATAGTTACATTTCCTTTGGTAATTTTTCTCATATTAAATCCCACAGTTGGGATCATATCCTCTGAAAATTGTCCAGACTGTAAAATAATTAATATAATTTTTTTAAATTATCTACAATTCAAAATTAAAAATGTAAGAGAACTATTTCAATTATAATGGAATGATTATATTTTATATTGATTTTTTACACCTTAAATAATAATTCTGATACAAAAAATTCAATTTGAAAAGTTTTTCAGATATGGAAAGTTAATAAAATGAGGGAAATAATTATTAGGAGAACTGAATAAGAAAACGTTAATAAAAAGACAATAAAGTTGCTTTCACATGAAAAGATTAAAAAATTATTATGCGGCTTAATCAAGTGATGAATCATCATTTCGTTTCACGTAGAACAATGTGCGGTGACAAATATGTTTAATCAAAGGCGATCAGTATTATGAAAGATAAATTTTATATAAAAATTTAATTAAAAAATTTTTAAAACATACTGCAATTACGTTGACAAATGTAGTTTTCCCTGAATATTGCAAACCAACTAAAGTCAGCTCCATTTCTTCTTTCCAAAATAAACTTTTAAACCAGTCCAGTATGCGATTGATTAAGCTCAACATTCTGATCAAGGTAATTTTGTATAATCAAATAGAGAATAACACTTTAAAAATACAGATATCACTTTGTAAAACAAATGTATCTAATTTGACGCCCTTTTGAATGCTGACATGACAGAGCCTTCTAAAAAAGTTTTGAAATTACTCATAGTGAAAATAATTAATTAATGATGTTTATTTCTGTTCACTAAGAAGGCTTTTGCTTCATATATCAAAATTTACATATTCAAGATCGATATCTTATTTAAACAATTTGACTTTTCTAATTTTTTTGAATCTTGACTACGCGTAAAATTGCCTTGCATTTAACATGGAAGCCATTTTTAAATCATGTCGTCTGTATTATTGTTTCACCAAAAAATGATTCAATTAAAAGTTGTACTTCGATAATTATTCAGTTTTGAAAATTTCTGTAAATATATTAGAGAAAAAAAAGAGATATTATGAACAATAATTAACGTGTTATCGTCGATTTAACTTCATAATTTCCCGTTTTGCAGAACCATATGTATTCGTGAGAGGAAATGTCAGCTTTAAATTCGGTAAATCTGAAATATTCATTACCAACGGCAGGTTACATATATGAAGAAGATATCGATCAGTATGTTTTATGTAAACCAAAATTAATGCCAATGAAATCTATTACTCTTGAGAAATTGGAGAAAATGCAAAAAGATGCAGAGTTAAAATTGAAAAGTCAGACGAATTCAAAGAGTGAAAAATAATTAATAATTATATTAAAAAATTTGAATTATAAAAATTTTTATATCAGAAGGAAAAATTTGAATTAGATTAAGATATGGGATTCGGACCTCTTGTAGCTGACATTAGCATAGCTTTTTTACTAGCATCTTGTTTATTATATCGATATGGGAATTGGTTTAGACATCATATAATTGTAACACTTGCAGTATTAATGTCTTGGTATTTTTCATTTTTGATAATATTTGTTTTGCCTTTGGATGTGTCAGCAGTAAGTATAATTTGTTATTTTCACCTATTTATTAACTATGGAAATGTTTTTAATCAAATTCAGTAACTTTTAATATTGTCTCTAACTTTTATGTAATTTCATATTTGTAACTAATGCAATTCCTTTAGAGATTAATAGTAATGAATTGTTTAGAAATAGGAGAAATCATTTCTGGTTTCTGTTTTCAGACTGTTTATCGTCAATGTAGGCAGAAAAATAATTTAACACTGATACTAACAAGTGAAAGTCATAAAAATAGTTCTGATAATGCCACACCCAGTACATCAACTGCTTGTTGGGAACCTTGGAGTAGTGTGCCAGACCATACTTTTCCAAATTTATGGAGAATTGTTTATTGGACTTCACAGTTTTTAACATGGTAGATTAAGCATTTTCTACTTCATTTAATTATAAACTTATACTTTGTTTAATAAATCAAAATCTTTACAAAAGACAAATGTAATGGAATAGAAAAATTATTATTAGTAACATAATTGTAATTTCTTGTCTTGTTCTTTTACTTGGAGATTTTTATATTTTTGGCTCCAATAGTTTTTTTATTTCATAATCAAAAATTTTCACTGATATAAAAATGTTTTCTGTTATGTTTGCATCTCAATAATCATTCTTAATTAAACTTAAATGTTTAAATTTTTCATCTTCAATATAAATTTCAAATCAGTGTTGATTTTTTTATGTTTTAATTTATAATTTAAAGCATGTTATGCAAATTTAATAGCATTTGACTTTTAGATAATATAATCTTATTCTTAATAATAATTGTGTAAAGCTTTTACAGCTAGACATTAATTTACTTTCAAGCAAGAGTTGAGCTAATATTAAAATTTGTCATATGTTAAAATATGTAATATTATGAGTTATTCTTTTATTAATATAATAAAGTCAAGAGAATAAAATTGATAAATTAGATTTCCAACTGTGGTTTTTATTTTATTTAATACTTTCAAGTTGTAAATTATAATAAAATCATTTGTTTTTTTTGTTTAGGATTATTATGCCTTTAATGCAATCTTATACACAAGCTGGAGAATTTACTATCAGAGGGAAATTAAAAAGTGCTTTAGTTGATAATGCAATATACTATGGATCATATCTCTTTATTGCTGGCATATTATTAATTTATCTGGCTGTGAAGCCACATATGGAACTTGATTGGTAAGAAAATGAAATATGATCATTGTTTGTAAAAATTAAATTCTTAAAGCAATTACAAGTCTATTGGTTGATAGTTATTACTGTGTAATTATTAAAATATATGTTATTAGAAATTTTTAAAATTTTAACTATTTTTGAAAACAATTAAGTTAATCATTTTAGAAAAAATGAATGTTTAATTATATCTGTCATAATTATTAGGCAAAAATTGAAGGCAATCACATCTTCAGCCAGCAACACTTGGGGTTTATTTTTACTAGTCCTTTTACTTGGTTATGCTTTGGTTGAAGTTCCTAGAACTCTTTGGAACAACAGCAAAAGAGGTTATACACTAGAATATTCATATTTTAAGGCAGCAAAATTAAGTGTAGAGAAATGTGAAGCTGAAGAGGGTGTTGATGATCTTCTTGAGGTTTGAATAATTTTTTTATTAACAACTTAATTATGTTCATAATATTTTATTAATTATTATTATCAAAATCTTTATAAATGCAATGTTTATATTAATTTTAAAGCATATGAGAGGTAATAATAATTTTTTGTTGATAGGCTCTTCAGACTGTGGTGAATGCTGTGAAGCCAGGTCATCCACTTCATAGAAATCTTGAATATATATTGTATAAAATTCCAGTTGAAATGAGAGACAGAATGTCAAAAAGATGTAATCAGGATGAAGGCAATCCTGCAAACATTCCCAGTGAAAAAACTCTCGTTAGATTGCATAAGCAGGTTAGTTCTCTTCTAATTATAAAATATAGTTAATATAAAAAAATTAAGCAAATTCAAAATTTTTTTATATCAAAGGCAAATGAGTTCTCTTTTGCCTTTCCACTTTTTCTGTTATGTTTTATTTTTATTTATGTTTACTGTGATAGTTGTATAATGAGCATTGTGTTTAATTTTTTTTTGTTTGGATGATAAATATTTCTGGTGTAAGTTTTCAATCGCTATCTGTATTTTAGATGAAATGTAAAGGTTAGAGTTTTAGATGCAGCATAAAGATCACTAAGTTAATAAAAAATTATTCAGATGAAAAATTTGTTTTTAAAATATTTTAGATAATCAAAGCTCTTCAAACACATCATCGCACTGAAGCGCAGTGGGGCATTTTAGTTAAAAAGGTGTTTTTATTAGAAGATATTGCTAAAAACCAAGTCAGTCATGACAGAAGATTCAAAGAATCATTTCCCTCAAATAAACATTCTCTCTTAAGATTAATATGGACTCCTACAATTGGTAAATACTATAAAATTTATACTTGGTGAAGAAAATAAAATTGAAATTAAAGTTTCATTTGAAACTAATTTTTCACTGAAATCTCGATTTATCGAAATAGAAATAAAATTTTTTCTATTCTAGAGTTAATTTTAGTGTTAAAAACAAGGAAATATAAAATAATTTCAGTTACTGATTTTTATTAGTGTAAAGTTTATTATTTTATTCACATTTGTTAGAACATTAATTATAAAATAATAATTTTTTTTAGAATGGTACTATCGCTGTATGATACATTCGTGGCTTCTGAAAATTCTTGCTGTTATAACTGGAATGCTTTCAGTCATGGTTGTTTGGTCCGAAGTAACTTTTTTTAACGAAAAGCCTGTTCTTTCTTTATTTGCTGTTTTTTTAAATATGACAATAAAGAACTACGATTACTTCACAATGGAACTTGTGTCAACTTGTTTTATAGCTTATTTGTGCTACTGCGCTTACTCTACAGTTTTGCAATTAAAATTTCTTAATAAGTATTACATAGCACCGAATCATCAGACGGATGAGTTTAGTTTAATATTCTCAGGTAAAATTGAATTTTTATTTTAAGAGAAAAATAGAATAAGCATCGAAAAGCGAACGATTTCTATTTCTAGGGATGATGTTGTGTCGGTTGACACCACCTATGTGTTTGAATTTTCTTGGCCTAATTCATATGGATAATCATATTATTAAAACACCGGTGATGGAAACTTCTTATACTCAGGTATTCAATTTAAGTTTTTGATATACATTTAAGAAGTAGAAATTACTATTTCATGTTCATAAATATTTAAAAGAGCCAGTTAATAATGGTTAGATTAGAGAATATTTTATAACCCGAACTTTGCCCTTATTTCATTATTTTTATATTTTTAATATAGTTCGTGTCTCTTTTAACTGAACTCTATAAATTATCATTCATATAAAATTTTTAACGAAATTAATATTTTAAACGACTTTAGGTTAATTTTTTAGACTTTTAGCCTTCAACTTTAAGGTTTTGTTTCTCCAATCTTGGAAAACCTTTATATTCAGTATTTAATTTCCAATGCCTAACGATTTCTGACGTTTCTAATTTTCAGATAATGGGTCATATGGATGTGATATCAATAATATCTGACGGTTTCAATATTTATTTTCCGATGCTTATGTTATTATTTTGTTTGGCAACATATTTTAGTCTTGGCAGCCGTTTTTTATCTTTTCTTGGTTTCCAGCAGTTCATGGGTGATGATGAACTAACCACAGATCTAGTTGAAGAAGGGAGAGAATTAATTAAAAGAGGTAGCTTTTAAATTTCTTACTCAGTGAAAATATAAATAAAATTAAAAATAAAACAGATTTCTTAAAAAAAATGTTTTAATCTTATTTTATAGAGAGAAGACGAAGGCAGCGAATTGAAGAATCTGAAAGCAGACGACGAGATTTTAGCGAGAGAAATAATGAAAACTTAAATTTTTCTGCTAGAAATCGGGCGAGGAACCAGTTTGAACATGAAAGAGGTCTGCAAACTGATTTATTGTCTAAGATAACCGAATACCTTATTTATTTCTTTAATATAATATCCAAAATTTCTTCAATTTTCCAAGGCTCTTAACAAAGGATTTCTTTCTTTTGGCATTATTTAAAAGAAAAACTTAAGCAAAATTCTTTTTTGTAATTAAGGGCATTAACTCAATATTTGTGCTTTGAACAATATCGAAAAAATTGACAGTAACAATAAACCATAAAGATGACACTATCAATAATTATTAAATTCATATAATATTATTTTTAAGATCGAAGTTTAAGAAGACATGAATCTACAGATTCGGCCAGAACAATCTTACTTAACGATTCCTGTGATCTTGATTATTATGTACAATCGTCCAGAGATTCCAACTTAAGGAATGATGCAGCATTCGATGCAGAACAAAGAGACAGAGTGGGTCGATTACCGAAGGGCTTTTTCGACGACGTTTAGACGCTCGCCTGAATCTGAATCTAATATATACTTTTAAATAATGAAATAAATAAATGATAAAAAATCATTTAAAATAATCATTGATAGATGACACAAATATTTAAAAGTGGTGTGTAAAAATAAAAAAATCCGACATAGTTGATTACTTTGTTTCATATTCAAGAACCGTTAGCGTTAATTTATTTGAGCTATCTGCGCTGCATGAATTAGTTAAAAATTTAAATGTAACAAATGCATAAATGTAATATGTTAATAATACTTTTTGGAATTATGTTAATTCCGTAATTTATTGTAAAAAAAAAGAAAATTTTTTTTAAATTGTGATTTAAGGAATAGTGATATTAATCTTAAATAATGAGAATTAAAATATGTAATGAAGCGGCCAAAGATAACAAAAAATATTTTACATATAATACCAGATCCGTAGTCGGAAATTTTTTTATTATATAATTTACATCTTACTATATAGATTAAATTTCTAACAATATAAAATATAAGGTTGCACATTAAATCATTTAACTCTTAAAAATTTTTATTCTGCTGTCATCTCTTAGATATTTAGTAATATATTATTTTAAATAAAAATTTTTGATTCTCTTTTTTTTCCTTATGAGCAATGTTTGTAATTTCGATTAACTAGTCAATAATGTTTAATATTCGTGATATTTTAAGTATTAGGAGGTTAAAACGCTTATGAAAAATTATTATTAATTTTAAAATTGATCAAAATCGTCAAATGCAAATTTTTTTAAATCGTTCGCTTTTGGAGACATTAAAGAAGGACTCTAAATTAGCATCATTAATCTAACTCTTAATTAAAATAGGCAGTTCACCATTTCAAGTTAAAGTCGAGAAAAGATCGAGAAGGGTCAACAATGACGGATTAAGCATCCGAATCAATTAAAATTGAAAATGTCTGAAATACCAGCTAATTAGTTGCTACTGTAGTGGCCCTGTAAAAAAAGACAATACATTCAGATGCAACCGAGCATTATTTGATAAAGCTATAAGATATGTCGCATTTTATTTCTCTATTTTTCATTATGGTGTCTAACTGGGTGAGTAAATAATTTGTAATTTCGACTTTAGGGCGAACAAAAAATAAGGAAATTTTTAGTAAAACTGAAAAATGCTCATCTTCATTCTTGCAGTTCTTAACAATTTAACTTCGTATTCGTTAGCAGACAGATTTTCTTATGTTCTAGGCTTTTGCAAATGTATCCTTTGAGACAAGGATTTTGGGGAGCAACTCCCAAACAGAAAGTTCTCCTTCGACACAAAATAATTGTGAGTATCTACAGAAGGAAAGCTTACTTTTATAACGATACGAGGGGAATGCCGCAAGCCGCTTAAGCTTAATCCTTTTTAAGGATAAATTAAACATAGGATCTATCATAAACTTGTCCAAGATGAGAAAGCTGAAAACTGATGAACATTAAAAGTTTGAAGGCGACTTAGATCCAGTGTTCTTCGATAACTACATCAGCATGATATTCATCGTGCGAATTAGGGTTAATAAACATTATTTATCATGATTGCCTGGAGATTGAGAATGTGCGGATCAGTGCAAATCGTTGTAAGCTATGTCCATTATTTTAAGAGCAAGCTCAAAGAATGTAGCATCGCGGCTCTTAGAACCTTTTAATGGGACCCATACAAGCATATCCTTGCTTTATACCTTGACACAGTGACGAAAGATTCGATTTCTTCAATTTCAGCAAAGCCGTTTCCGGGTGGTTCCTCCAGTACAAATCACATGCCAAACAACCACTCCTCTCACTCATTCTCCACTCTTTTACCTCGTCCACTTTCCTACTCGCCGCCCAGGAGCTACGACTTTGAGGTATCAGCGATTCCCATCCCGTACGAACCTAGGTACTTCACCGAACGAACCAGATCGGACATGCTGGAATTCCTCGACAGAGCTGCGAGAGACATTGACTTTGCCGAATCCCAGATATCGCTGGCGACGGAGTTCGCGAGGACAGCCATTACCAACGACATGAACGAAGCGAAAAACTTCGTAATAAAGAACCACGAAGCACAACTTAACGAAGCTACCTATGGTAAGCATTTCAGTGGACATTTGTAAGTTATTATGACGACTGATTTGCGTTTTCTTCAGTAGCAGACGAAGACAGTCTATGGGAATGCGCAAAAAAGGGTGAAAAGATCTTAGAAGCGAAATCTCGATCGATGGCAGACAGAGTCAACGATTGCATTAAAAGAGCATCGCGCTCTGCCATGGATGTGGTGTCAAGCTCCAAAAGTCACATTGCCGAAGACAGGTCTCGAAGAATGCAGAAATATAACGAAGACATCGCCAGACTGGCCGCATGTCTGAAGCTGCAACAGAGACACTGCATTCGGGAGCAGAGTAGTTTGATAGACCGCAATTTCAATAGCTTGGGTAAGATTTCTGTTGATGACAGGGTAGATTCTTCCGGTTGAGAATCATTAAAGGTGATTTTGCTCTCCCAGCTGCTGACGCGAAGAGTGAAATGGAGCGCGTGCGAGAGGCCAGACGACAGCAAATTGCCGAATTCGGCGTGTGCCGCATGTTTCAGGACCAGAGCTACATCGAACTGCTGGCGTTATCGGACAGAATTATCGAGAACTGTTTGAAAAGTACTGTTTAAGTCAACGCGTGAATTTGGTTTTCCCATTTGCAGAACAGCCAAATATGATGTAAAGTCCCAGCAGCGGATCGCGGGGTTCTCTTTCGTCAATTTATCCTCTAAAAATCGCTATCTTGCAATGTCAATTGTCCCTTCCCTAAGCAGATTAAGAGTTATGTATTAAAACTGATTCAGAAGTTTGAAAATTATTTACCTGATG
Organism: Ricinus marginatus; assembly: GCA_028565995.1. Classification (NCBI taxonomy): domain Eukaryota; kingdom Metazoa; phylum Arthropoda; class Insecta; order Psocodea; family Ricinidae; genus Ricinus; species Ricinus marginatus. Next base: position 9,108 of record JAOWBB010006715.1, read on the forward strand.
TATTGCCTGTATTACCTTGTAATTGTATTACAATTGTAATAATTGTAAGATTATTACCTATGTAATTGCATTTTTTAAAACTTGAGAATTTATAAGGGAACATTTACGGTATGCGCATAAGTAAAGTGTTTTTAAAAAAATTTTACGATATAATTTCAGCATGGATACGTAATTTAGTAAATGTATAAGCTACTGGAGAAAACATTAAACAAATATCTTACAGTATTTTTCTTTGTGTAAAATCCACATATATAAATTAAAGTTCACAATTTATTCAAATTTTGTCACATTGGCAAAACGAAGCATCTTCAAAATCTATGAACAAAGTTAAGCAATTGTTTCATTATTGACAGCACACAATGAAAGCATTGAGAATGGGTTTCAGCTTTATTGTATCCTGTCGAGGAATGACATTATTTGTTCCATCTGACGGCAGCAGCAGGGTACTACAACTGGAAAGAAATCACTATCAATACTTTTCTAATAAAAAGACAAGACGCATTAAGTAAAGAATTCTAAAGTATAATTTATATATTTTTTTTTTTATTGTGATGGTCACATATTTAAAATAACAATAAAAATGTTCATGTATTCACAAGAAATGATAATGCTAAGGAACAAATATTTCTACATTGTTATTTCTTTTTGTAATTTTTCTTCCTAACAACCCACACAGAAAAAAAAACATAGCTTCCTTTAGTACCAGAGCATGATTTGTGAAATCAATAAAGAAGCGAGACTCGGTGTATATCTTGTACACCGATATCTTCACCTAGATCAAAAATATGAAAGACAAAAGGAAATATGAAAGAAAGGAAGATTATTCCTAGACTTTTTCGCAAGCGGAAGTCTCGTCTTGCGGCAGAGCCAACAACTTCATATCTTGGGTCCACTCTCAAATTTTTGCAGACATGAAGAACAGGTACTATGATGTTGTTGAGCACTAAGAAGCTTCCATTATGCAGGGAAGAGGAAACTCTTCTGCTCTGACATTCAATTTTATCGGTTAACTCAAGATTCCTTAAAAAAACATTTTAGAATCTTCTGAACCTCTCAAAACTATTTCCTCTTGGTTTTCAGGGTAACATTTTATTTTTTCAACCGAACTGAAAATTAAGGTTTAGGCAGAAACAACAAATTGGTCTAATAATAAGAACAATACTCGATCTAAGAGTCAAAACAATGGTTCTAAAAAACTGAAAGATTACAATTCAAATTACAAATACTAACAATATAATTTTACATTCATATTTAAACAACGAATTTCCAATTGAATTAATTTGATACTTTAAGATTATCACATTGTTAAATATTACCTTGTAAATTTCAGGAATATTCATTAACTTACGAATTTTTTTTTCAATAATCTAAAACTATATGCATTATTTTTAAATCGCTTAAAGAACATATATGTATAATAATCACTTGCGTACATCTATATTTTAAAATCAGTTTTTATAATTCTTAGATTATTTGTTTCAGTTCTTCAGATTTTTTTTTTCCACAATTATATTCCGAACTGAACGTCAAAAATACTGTTTCAAAACAACAAATGAAAAGTCACATTGAACATCAATTATGCTTCTTAAAACATAATATATCATGATATGATTGACACTTCACAAGAAACCGAACACTGACTTTTTAACTGACACAAATCACTGAATATAAAAATTGTTCCAGGTTTGTTTTCAATCACTTTTCGTATGATCAGTTTCGGATCTTGACTTTTAACATAATCTTTCATTTAAACTGTATTCGAAGGGATAAAACCTCTTTTCCATATGATGCAAGGTAAAATGTAAGCCAATAAGGCAGCATCAATTTTGTAAAATTTCATACAACTTATGAACGTTTAGGACATAGATATATACATTTATTATTATTTAAAAGAATTAGTTACAAAGACTAGTGTGTGTGTGTGTGTGTGTGTGTGTAGCGCGCGTAAAATAAAAAAATTTGAAATAAATCAATTAATAAATATTTTTGGAAAAACAAGCCCTCTTGTAGCCATTACAGTGTTATTACATTTCTATTTCAATTATTTATGACATGCTTTTACATCTTTTTGGTTATAAAACAGTTTTATACTCTGGAGAATATTAATAAATTAAAATTAAATGCTGATTAATGAAACGGGGCATATTAAGCAAATAACAGAAATCTAAATATTAATCTGATTGTCTTAAAAACAATTTCTGTTCAGTATATACATACATATATATATATATATATATATCTCGCTATATACTTTTTTTTAAATAAAAAATTCTTTCGAAATCTAAACACATTATTATATACATTAAATGATTGAGAAAATGATATTCTAAACATTAATATTCTCAAATTATTCATGCAAAATTTATTACATTTTTACAAGAAACAGATAATAATTCGAATGAAATTAGAGATCAAATATACTTTAAAAATTCTCTTTTGAGAGGTTTAGATTCTCTCGATGAATGTCTTTTTAAAAATTTAATGATGAATATTAATATCTAGAATAATTGCAAAATATTAGCAGTTCATTTTGAACTATTGTTTGAGTGAAAAATTAATGATTATTATATAAAGCAAAACTTTATAAAGGAATATTTAATTTTTGACCAATACAAAATCAAAATGGTTTTAAATCTTTACGTAAGGGAAATCCAAATGATGACGAGTTTACAGATAAATATTTGTTTATAACAAAATAATTACGTGCTTATGACAAAACTGTATGAATAATAATAATAATAATAATAATGTTTGGATATTATGGAAGAATGTTAAAAATCTATATATTTAGATATTACAACGGGTTTTTTTATCATTAAATTTTTTCCCAATTTTTGCGAACTCCGGAAAATCTACTCCTCTCGGATTTTACATATTTTTTTTTTTATTAAAGAATAAGAAACAAATAAAACAACACTTAAAAAAATGTTTATAAAATAATTTATTGCTTTCCGATCCTATGATTCAACATTTTTCAATATATATTACATAATTTGGATTATAACTTTGTTAAGATATTGTAATTCCGAAAAATTTATACATTTTAAAAATGGAAAATAAGTTCGCTTTGCATTTTATAAAAAATAAAAAATTAAGTTCCAAAATTAATTTATTAAAATACTGTTTTTAACTTGATCACATAATCAGAAATTATAAATTTCACATCTTGAAGACTTTTTTTAAAATTTTTAATTTAAAAATTACTTTATATATTATATACCCACTACGTTCTAATACACATTAATCTTTCTTTTTCTCTATTTTACTTTCTACGAATTGTCAATTGAAAACATTTTAAACGGCGATGCGATACGGTAATGTAATATAAATTCATCAAAATTCGATCACGGATGTGTATAAACTAGAAAATGTGTTTGAAATGTATAAAAAAAAAAACTGCTTTGGCACAATTTATAACTTATTGCAAAGATAAAATTTAATAATTAACATTTAAAAGTTCAGTAAAATAATGGCTTCATTGGATATAGATTTAGCTAATTTTTGTACACCGATACATCATCAAAAAAAACATTTAGATTCACATAAGCATTTATTTAATCAAATCGTTTCATGCGATACGAGATTTATATTAAAAAATAGTGTCAGTTATATAAACTCAACAGTTAAGCCTTACTGTGCCTAATCCGCTGATTTCAATTAAAGGTTTCGAAACGGCAACACTCGGAAAACTGAACGTATTGTAACTTATTAAATTTATAAAAAGAAATTCATATTGGCTTCGGCATATGATTGGTGTTACGCCTATTATTTATTGTGAATTCGAAAGAACCAAGAATCAAAGTGTGCATAAAAATAATGCAAAACTATTAATTTAAGCTTTTTTTGTTTTAAAATAAAATTTGACTATTTCTGTGCGATGTATTAACGATATGACAAACCTTCAACATACGATTCACAATAAAAAACAATGTATAACAATTTAAAAAATAAATAAAAAATATTTGTTCTATGCTGCTCTTTAAAAAAGATCATAAAAAAAATTAAAAATAATTACATCTAAAAATTCCAGCAAACGCCTAATTTTTTTAAAAAAAATTAAAAAAAAAATAATATCAACCGTTTTTGGCGGAATTAGAAATATAATAAAAAATGATTTTCACTAAAATCACTTTTAAAAATAATACTTTTAAAATGATAAATGCAATGAGTAATAATAAAGGTCGTACAAACTAAAAATAAAAAAAAAATATTTGAAATGAAACCAAAAACAAACGGCAAGAACAATCAGATCAGTGTATCAAATTTCTACCGGGTCATTCAATCTTTCCCGTTTGTTTAATGAAATATAATCAAAATTTTCTGTTTAAATTACGCTCAATTACTGGAGAATGATGAGAAAGCATCTCGAAAATCTTTTTATTTAAGATAGGAAAAAAAATCTCTTTTGTTTGCTTTTAGTAAAAGATTTAAATCCTCGAAGAATAATGTTTTAAAACAATTTTCATACAAGTATATCTAACATTAAGCTCACGTCAATAATAATTTGAGAACACTGCCCTAAAAAAAAGTTCGCGAAGATTTAACTAAAATTATTAGTTATTAAAAATTGGTTTCCTTAAAATGAGAAACTATAAAAATAATCGTTCCACATTCAAGAGAACTGTCATCTGTAAACGGCAGCTCTAAAACTTAGTTAAAGAACATTTTTGACGATAAATTAATTAAGATCCCATTTTAAATTTTATAGATCTAAAAAACTATCGTTTATGTTCTTTATTTGCTAGCTATGAAATCCGCAAATATATTATAAAAAGTTATAAATTTTTTTTCTATTAAATCTCTGAATAAATTTTGGATAAAGTGCTTTGCTACTGTTTTTAAATTCATTCGGATTCAATTCTGCTTCAAAATATATATACATCGGTCTTAGGGGATGAGTTAAAATACAAAGTGAAAGACCTGACCCAATGAATCTGCAATATTTTACATGAACATTGTCATGATTTAAACACATAGTACTAATGTTCATTGAGGTATTAACACGAGGGATTATTCTCTAAAAACAAAGCAGCCCAATTGGATAAATCCGGAACCGTTGGACTTTCGAACCTCTTCGTTTCGAACACATCCTCTGCTGCCTCGAAATTTTCTTTCGCCCAGGGAACGTTGTTTAAAGGATTTGTGCGGCAATACTTTGATTCAAATTCTTGAACAGTTTCCTTTGAATCGTATAAATCTAAATCGATGAATAAATTGGGTAAACTCCTCGACTTTTTACTAACCACTGAATCGACATCTTTTACAGTAACTAAGTTCAATAACGAATTTGAGTTTTTTAAATTTTCACAAGTTGTCTCTTTTTTAATGGAATGATTCCGATTTGTCATAAAAGCTGACAGATTAATTGCATTTTCCATGCGATCTCTCGTGGCAGGAAGTACGACAGTCGGATTTCGAGGATGGAAAGAATTCTCTAACCAATCCCTTCCTTTAATAAATATTGAATTTTGTGAAATAATAATAACTTATTAATCAGTGTTATTTTTTTTAAAAACTTATATACTTCATTATACCTACCGTCGTACACTCAGCTGGGGGCAGTCTGGTGATTTTGAATAGGTTTTGGTTTCGTTCTTGAAAATTGTTTCTTTTTTCGCCTAAAAGGAAAGCAACCGGGAGATTCTGGTTCAGGGGAAGCGTCCAACATTAAATCTGGCGGAAGAGTATTACTAGGCCCGAACTGATTAAGTTCCTTGAAGCATTCCGTTTCAATCATCTAAACAATGCAATAATGTTACATAAATATTTTAAACATCTTATTTTTCAGTAAAGCAAGAGACAGAAGTTACATATAAGGCCTAGGATTTTAATTAAGTAAATCTTGATTTGATTTTCTAATTCTTATTAAAAATGAAGTTCTTCTTACAAAGTAAATAAGCCTAGAATTGATCCTTATTTATATATAACAAGCATTATTAATACTTTACAATTAATATGGAGTACCTCATTTTGCCATGGAATAGACACGCTTCCCGTATTGAATTTACTATAAAATGTGCTATCTGTGGCATCTAGATTTACACCTTTAACTGTGGAAAATTGTTCAATATCTAAAACGTCTTTTGCATAAACCGCATGGGGATCCGGTACAAAGGGAGGATCCCAAACACCCGCTTCCAGCCTTTTCCACTGAAAGCATTTAAAAAAATCATGCTGCTTCACTTCTTTGGCACCATGTCGACCACTCGAACAACCCAATCTATTTTTCGCCGATTTCTTCAATAATTGTTGGCAAAGAGATTTCGCCTCTTCGGAAAATTTATGAGAATATTTTTCTTGATCTTCTTTTACTCTTCTGTCGACTTCTTCACGCTTCACCTTTTCTTTTCGTGCTCTATGTAAAAAACAAAAAAATTTTAAAGTCAAAATCCTAATCGATAAAAATAATTTAATTCAAGAGGAAAATTGATACGATTTAATGTTAACTAAAAGCTGACATAACAATATTTGTCAAGAAAATTTTAAAAATCATGAAAAGGTTGTTACTTTCAAGAACTATGGAGGGGAGGTTTGTTAAAGAAAACTTAGGAACTATAGAAAGTAATGCAGAAGTAAATATATTCATAGTAATCATTGGTGAAATGGTTCAAAAAGGCTATAACAGGGATCATATAGTTCGAAAACTGAACTAAAGCAAGGCGAGTAATATGAATGAAGAATGCTATATGCAGGTTAGAAAAGAAAGCGTACTTTACCTAAACGGAGCCTGTCCCTCTATCATTTCATAAATTAAACATCCAAAGCTAAACCAATCAGGAGAAAATGAATATTTTTCATTGTCAATAACTTCAGGCGCCATATATCCGACCGTACCGACTCTACCTATAACCATATCTCCTTCTGGTATTTGTACAGCGAGTCCTAAGTCAGAAATTCTAACATGTCCATGATCATCCAAAAGTATGTTTTCGGGTTTGCAATCCCTATAGACGATGCCTTGAGCATGGAGATGTTCTAGACCGCATAAAACCTGAAATTATTTGGAGTGTCCCGTCATACTACATTTTGTATTAATTGATAAAGGCGTCCGTAACATTACAAATGCTACAAATGATTTGTTATGTCTTGCGGGCATTAGATGGAACGGTCACAATACTCTTAGCAAAGAGCAAAAATTTTTTCCACATATTATGTTTGAAATTTACATTTCTTGAATTTTTCTAGAAGTTTGGTTCATTGTCCACTTACTTCGGCAGCATAAAATCTGGCACGATGCAAATCGAAACCAGGTTCTCCTCCCATGTTGTATATGTGAAATTTTAAATCACCGCCATTCATTATAGTTAAAACAAGACAAAGAGCATCTTTAGTTTCATAAGCATAGGCTAAACTGACGACGAAACGAGAATTAATTTTCTGCAATATTTGTTTCTCTATCAAAACCATTGCTTCACCTTTTCTTTTTTTGATCCTTTTTTTTTCCAACTTTTTACAGGCGTACATTTTCCCTGTAGCTCTAACCTGCGAATAAAAAAAAATTTTAAATTAGACAATCGGTATGAAAAATTTTATATTTAATTACTTCGTAACATTAGGTGAGTCCAAGCAATGTGGAAAAAGTTTTGTTTTCATTAATACAATACTTCCTTGATAAAAAATATTCATTGGGCACAAGAGGATATGTACTTATATGGAGCTCATAAATGGCAATAAACAGCATTTTGTATTTCTTTGTAGAAATGCAACAATTATTTTAACTTTTACTTTTCTGCTTCAGTCAATCAACATTTTTAACGTAATGAAAAAAATTTTATACGGACATACATAATACACACCTGACAAGCACAAACTTCACCAAATCCGCCTTTACCCAAGACCCTGTACATTCGGAAAGTTTTATACGTGACGGGCAAACTGAAAATTAAAACGTACAAAATTTTATTTATTAATTTTAAGATCTTCTTTTAAGTCGTATATTTTTTCGTTAGCGTAAATGATCAAATAAAGCGAGGATGATATAGTTAATCAAAGACCAACGGCAGAAATTAAAACTCTAATGTATTATCTCTTACCCTTCCAACCACTTCCACTGCAGATATCTATGAAAATACATTGATTGAAGGAACTCTGAAAATGGCTCGTTGGCCAGAAAATTTTTTACAACAGTCATGCAATCCAGGAATAAATCCCTGTCGGCGTGGTCTAACTTTTCTTTACACTTTGCTATCAAATCAGAATTCAAAATGTCGACAGCGTTCGAGCCATCTCTGTCCAGAAATTCGGAATAAATTTTTCGCGCGGTTTCGGATCGGGTCTCATCCGATTCTATCTCGTATCTCTCCTGAAATCCCACATTAATCTCTTTTTTATATCCTTAATGTAACATAAAATGCATGCAAACTCTCTCGCAGAAGCTTCTTATTACCAGAGAATCGAGAAATACATTGTAATGGTGATATTGTCGCTGCTTGCAGGTTTCACAGTATTGTCGGAACAGCAATCGGCCGATGGGCTGCTGATCGACAATGTACGAGTATTTTACGTCTATTTTGTTTTTTATATCGAGGCAATGAGATATGTGAGGGAACTGAAGGATTTTGCGCCATTTCTTGCTTTTACCTTTATTATTATCTGAACCACCTAAAAGTATAAAGAAAATCAGGTCATGAAACGATCCCTTATCGGACGAGAGCGCAATAAATTCTAACAAAGATCTCAGCATGTATTAAAATAAGGAAAAGTCATTTAATACCGTTCATAATATTTATGAAAGTGGCATTACCACAAATTTAATTGTGGGAGCCAAAGATTTAGATTTTAACTTGTTATGAAATTGTCAAATTTTCGCTTAGAGAGAATTTATAATTAATGTTGAAAAAATGAATTTGCAAACACTTTCAAGTTGAAAGAGGCCACAAATCGGATCATGTCCGGGAAAATTCTCAAATTCAAATGAAAGCAACCGGTTACAGCAATGTAAAAAGCCCACGGCAAGAACCTTCCATCAGCGAAACGTATTTTATTTCACTTTTAAATTCTTTTCGAGATCATCCGCCTAAAATTTTAAACTCATCTCACAATAGTTAATGCCATTTATGGGACATTTTCTTTTTTTTTTATTTTCCACGATGAAAAAACCTTCATATTAACACCTGAATGTGGTTGCATATTCATTCTAAACTTTATCTATTACATCATACATTCCCCACAACCTATAAATTAAAATTCGTTAATTAACCAAGAAACTGAACTTACGGAAAGAGTTTCGAAGGTACGAATAGTTTCAGATTATTAATCTATTCTCCAATTAAGCATTTAAGGTGCAGTAAAAGACCTTCACAACCTGATGTTAACAAGATAAATATTATTTAATTTCAGAATTTTTCTGCATAAATATTTTAATGTAGCGCCAATAATGGAATAATTCAATTCAACCTTAGCAATATTAATATAATTGAATAAAATTTAATGGTTATCATTAGGCATTTCGTTAGTCCTTTACAAGTTAAGCTGATTAATTCAATTTTTTAATAAATTTTAATGCCAAGGCATTTGTTGAAGGTTAAAAATTTGTTGTTGTTGTTGTTTTTTTTTTTTTCATAATAAAAATCTTTTATAAGTTAGTTTTTCTAAATGAGATGACAGCAGTTTCATCGGCCTCAGTTGATTTCAATCGACTTCGGAAATTTGGACTGATGCAGCATCTTAGCTTAAAAATTTTCAAGTGACTAGCAACAAGTGAGATTTTGTTTGGTCGTTAGAAAAAAAAAAAAGAAAATAATTGTCATTTCGCAAACTTAACGAATGCCATATTAATATTAATATTTCTGGGCCGTATAATCTAATCGGGCGGCAATTAATTTGGTCGTTCGTGAATAGGTCACTTCGGCATAAACTTGACTGATTTGACGTTTTAAATGAACGAATTATTCTGACATTCAATACAGTGTCATACAATTTCATAGCTGTGATCTTGATTATGCTTGAGGCGGGACAGGGGGGAATACCTGTCTTGGATGAAAGGCGCAATAACGAATTTGATGAAATCCTTATTCATCGGGCAACACTAATCACTACGAACATAATGTAAAATTCTTATTTTGTGTATGATATGACTATATTTAGCATATGACACTGCATTTCAATTTAATTACAATTTACATACTTTTTCAATATAAAAACACTCATTCAAATTAAAATGACGTTCCCAACACCACTGAAAATATGATAAAAAAAAAAAAAAATTTTGAAGGCTGATTAACGATCATATTAGATATTGATGATTGAAAAATTAAAAAAATTTCATTGTAAATAATTGTCGGGGGGGGGGGGGGGGGGGAGGGG
>JAOWBB010006716.1:0-19406 GCA_028565995.1 Ricinus marginatus
GGAGGGGGGGGGAAATCGGGACGCGAAGTTCCCAAAACTACTTCCGTTTAAACGCCTTGAATTCACAAAATTCGAGGAGCGAAATGAAGCCAAACGCGAACGCAACATCAGAAAAAGCGAAGACATTTTCGGCTCGGTTTGAAATATGCAGAAGACGCTAAGAACGGACAACGGGATGAGCTATGCATCGGGTCAGTGATTTACTTATGCAACCGAGCCGAGCGCGCATTACATGCGGTGGTTTTTTTTTTTTTTTCTTTTTTTTTTCCTTTTTCAATTTTTTCAGATCTTTAAAATCCCGCGAAAAATTAGCGCAAATTTTATGAGTCTCACATTTTGAAAATCGCTCAAATGCCGCATTAAAAAAAAAAAAAAAAAAAAAAAAAAAAAAAAAAAAAGCGCATCAAAAAAATTTGAAGCGAATTCGATTCCATCCGCATGGGACACGGGGAGTGACTCACTTTACTGCTGACCTAGAGACACAGTGACATCGCTTTCTCGTGTTTCAGTCTTTCCTTTTCTTCTTCCACCGTCTCGGATAAAAGCGATTCCGATTTTTTTTTTTTTTTCTTCTCCTAGCGTCGTGCAAAACTGAAATTTCACCGTGGTAGGATGCAAAACACCGTCACGTATGCACTCTTCCACAATATTCCCACTTCCGACCTTCATGCTTAATATTCTTCCTTCTCAGACAATTATTACAAGCAGTTTTCTCGCATTTAAACAGCTTCGACTGCTTTTACAAGGCACTTGAAATGATTCATTCCTCTTACCCTGCCTGACGTGTCGTTTCTGATTTATGATTCCCTTTGAGCTGCTCTTTGCATACGCTCGAATGCTTAAGATGCGAAGGGGGGGACATACCTTCATCCTTTGATTTGTATCTTCCATAAACTGTTTCAGGCAAGAAGGCAAAGAAAAAAAAAATAAAAAAAACTTTATCTTTTGAAGCGTACCGCAAATAAAGAAACAAGAACTATGACATTGGGGGTCTCTACATGCAGAAAATCGCAGCATGGTTAAAATTAACCATTTAAATAATGTTTATACCTCGTATAAGCCAAGCTATAAATTAAACAATTTAAACGTACGTATCTGCAATAAATACTATTTCGTTTCATAAGATACTCAGTCGATATTTCTTCTTTGGGATCTAAAAATAAAAGTACGAAACTACATTTATGTTAAATCCGCTCTCACCTAACTAAATATAAACTGATCTAAAATAATTTAAAATTCGATGTATTTTTAGGTGAATGTACTTTTATGGTACAACAAAAGATTGATAATCAATTTCCAAATTAAGGATTAAATTTTTATAAATACGATTTAACGAAGTAAAATTTTGCATTGTCCGCAAGGGGATTTCCAATCGCAAATGAATTTTTTACCTGCTCGAAAAAAACGTCAAGTTTCCCATATGCAACCCATTTTTCTGTATCAGTGTGAAATAAGAAATTGACATGTACGTTAAATAATTTCAACCATCAGAATTGCTCGATTTCCTCGGTCGCCTCCCGCGGGGCATCCTGCAGAAACAACAAATTCTGCTGCTGCCTGCAAAAGCAGATTACTTTCAGCGCACACACATTTACATTTGACCAAATAAATTGCCGGATAAATTTAACCCGTTTATCGGGTCTTTTAATTTAAATAAAGAAATGGCCAAGACATTTTCCAATATGGGGGATGCTTCAACCCCCTGAAAGGTGCACGACGACGCGACGGGATTGACAAACTCTGGATCGCATCTAACTTCATATCGATCCTCTTCAAGATGTTCCCCCCGAACGTTCTCGCCGGAAATTTTCGCCGCGATTTGGGAACGCATCGGGAACGGATCTGCGGGACATTTTGGCGAAACTTCCAACAAAGGAGGCAGCAGAATTCGCCGACTTTTTCGTTTCCCCGGTCAGAGAAGGAAGCTCATTAAACTTCCGCCGTACTTTAATGCGATTCTAAATGAGTTACCTCCACGAGGCGGGCGGTCCGGGCGTTTTCCCCGGCATCAGCCAACGGAAGAGATTTAGAATATCGGGAGCAAAGCCCGGCAACCGCGAATCTGGGCGCAATCCAGACGGTCCGACAGATTTTCCGCGGCAGGGAGATGCAGGAGCGGCCGCATTTTTGCACGGGTCAACGGTCAAATCTGAAGGAATCGGACAAAGTTCAAGCACACGGAAACTGCTTCCTGGCAGCTTCGCTTCGGAGACGGAGAGCTCCGGGGCCGGTTCCCCAAAATTCCTGCGCGCTCGCGAGGCCTGCCGCGCGGGGGGACCGCACGGCCAAAGGAGAGCAGCGGAAAAGGAAAAGGGAAGAGGAAAAAAAATTATCGCTGCCAACGTAAGCGGCGCCCGCGAGAACGAGGTTGGAAACTGAAAATTGCTTAGTTGGCAGCAAACGTGGTAACCAGGCTTGCGTTCTATTTAAAAACGCATCAGAATCAAAAATTAAAAAACGTCCAGGATTAATTTTAATTTTTGTGCGAAAAATATTAATATTTTCAACATTTAATGCGAGTTTTGCGTTGGAATGCGCTCGCAGCGGGCGAGCAAATGCCAAAGCCCGATAATTGCGCGACATTTGATCAGTTTTACAAGAATCTGCCCACATTGCTCCGCACACAGAATCTCGGTCTTTGTTCCAAGCCATTTCGGCGCAGGGAAAATCGTCAGGCGTTCGACATCCGCCATTTTGTCTCTTAATTAGAACGCAACTTTCGACATTGAGAAAAGTGCACAACGTCCCGCGATCGGACAAAAAAATACATATTTATTTATACATATTTTTTTTTTTTTAATCCACGTCCGACCGGGTTCGCATCCGCTTCGAACATTTCGACAAGAAAATGTCAGCGTGTAAAAATTCTCATTTTCACGTCTCCCGCAACACCGAAGCATTTCGAGATTCTGAAGTGGATTCCTCCAGCGGAAGTTTCCCCCAGGACGGCAGGGGGCTGCGAATCCGCGGAGGGCATCGAAACCATTTTGCTTTTGCCCCGGACATTTCGTTTCCGGATTTCGCGGCCGGGATCAACATCTTCAATCGATCTCGCCAACTCATCTCGAACGGCAACAAATACCTCGGTGATCTCTTGCGTCAGGCTTCCCGGCAATGGAATATTGAGAAAGATGCAATCGTCAGACGTATTCAAATATGACTACTTACAATTTTTGCGGAAAATAAATTTTGTTTTTTTTCCCTTCTTCGACGGTGCGAAAAGAGGCGAGCAAACATTTCAGCGGAAGAAAAATCGCCGTTGGTAAATAATATTGACAAAAAAAAAAAAAATAATTATAATATTATAAAATAACATAAATAACAGAATAAAGACTATTGAAGATTTGAACATAACTGACCTGCCTCAAACCAAAGTGCATTGCCCTAGCCGCGCAACACAATTCGTTCGCCTTAGCGTCAAAACGACACAACCGAGTTCTTTCATCGAACAATGAAACGCGAAATACCAAAACGAAAGTGGAGGAGCGCCCTTTGCGCTGCACTGAGAGCGCGAAGTGCGCAAACGGGGAATTTCCGTCGCGCCAAAGGGAACACTACCAAAGGCAAGTAGAATGGGCGTCAATAAAAATGGCAACCCGACGAGTTCGACCCTTTGAGGAACGACCTGCTGCGTGCTGGCGACCGACGCGGAAAAGGGCGAAACTCCGCACCCCTTCGGGGCTCCTCTCCCGAGGGTTTCGCGTTCTGTGGCGATCGGAGGCGCACCCCCCGGACCCGCTTCGCTTCGGGGAGAGATCGCGCTCTGCCCCCCCACCGGAAGGGAGCATCGACCGGGCAGCGTCCGGAAGCGTCGCCTCCGCAAGCCGCGACGGGATCGCGGGAGCCGCCGTCCGAGGCGGGCGGAGCCGCACTTGTGCCCTTTCGGAACGGAGGCCACGCTTTGATTTGCATCCTGTACGCTTCGAATGGAGTTCGTCGGTCCCGCGATTGCGTCCGAGCCTCGTAAGATAACCGTGGTTCGGGGCTCCGAGGGAGGAACGGCTGATCGGGAACGGATCGAGGGGTGGAGGGGAGAGGGGGTCGGAGGGGGGGGGGAAACCGATGGAAAGCGCTGGGGCCTCGGCCCGATCGAATGCTTTTCGCGTCGTCGAGATGAGCCTAAAAATTTCCCGTTTCGAAGCTTTTTCTAAAAGCTTCAACAGGTTGGTCAGGTGCAGGGAAAAATTTTCCTTCTGCCCGCAGAACGGGGAAGAATCCGGGAAAGCCGCGGTCGTCGCGGTTCTCCGACATTTTCACCTCGGTCTTGCGACACCGACGGAGCTGATTAACCTCATTTTTATCAATTTTTAATGCCAGTGCACTTTAATGTTTATATTTGTATTAAAAAGATTTCCAACAATTGCCGTCAAACATCTTGTATCACAATACTTTCACTTATCATTGTGCAACATATAATTAATCATTGAAAACTGATTTTTTTAACTTTCATACAATTTGGTTTGCAGATAAATAATCATTTATTATATTATTCAATTTAAATATAATATGAGCTGAGCGAAATTGTTATACAATCCGAGACTTATATGTTGTCCATCAAAGTCTTAAACAAAATCTCTGAAAAAATAATTTGAGGGCAAAATTATATCCGCGTAATCTGCAATTATATGTAGAATTGCCAACATTTTATCGTTCTTTTCGAGAGAAGATGGTAAAATTTTTCTATTATGTTAATTTTCAAGATTTATCTCGAAGATATAAGGCAAAATTTAGCCGACAACTTCATTCATTTGATTTATAATTTGGAAGACGACAAATCTTACAAGTAAATAGGGAAAAAATGACGTATATTAATCGCTGTTTTATTGATCAGTTCGTCTAAGTTGATTCCGAAATTATGCCATAAGTGATTTTATAGATTGGCTTGCTTATACGTAATTTGAATTTGATATTAAATTTTCGACCATCATTGAGAAATTTTTTGTGGATATTTATAAATGGGCAATACAATTGTAGTTTTCACGGCATTGAAGTAGATTATGTAACCAATATCGTGAGCTTTTGTCTAAAAATAAAACTAAAACTGTATAATACGTCAAATATTGCTTATATAATCTCAACATAACATAAATTGTTATATCGTCGTTTATATGTTGAGGAATAAAGTGGATTCTTACATATCACCGACGATTTTAATAATTGGGCATTTTTAACTTTTTCACGTATGGTTTCGGTCAAATTGTACGAATTTAAAATTATCATTAATTATAGTTCATGTAACAGCAACTTATCCCAAAACGATGACGGCAAAATACGATTAGTGACATTATATTTTTATATAAAAGTAATTTTTCACATTCAAGGAGGCAAAATCTACTTGCAGACAATGTATAATTTATTTTCTTCCAGTTTCAGTCGATTTACAGTCAGGGGGCTTAATTAAAACCACTTAAATTAATTATTATCCGAATTATCCGGTTATTTCTATTCAAAAGATCGTTTACCTTGATTTGGAGCATGGCTGCGACTTGTTGAAACGAAATTGATGTCAAAATGACTGTTGCCTGTACTACAGTTTTTATTAAAATGAATTTATTTTGACTAAAAAACGAAATTCCTAAGCTAAAAATAAAATATTAACGTTGATGATGCGGGATATGTGTTTGAACCATAGTGGAAATGCCGGTGAAGAGGCAGTTTTTCCATTACATAAATATATCTGATAACCAGGAGAATACACATACTTTCCTAAAGTATTCCTGTCTTATGCTTCCGCAAATTAAAATTCATCCCGGCTTTCTTCAGAGAAATTGCCTTTTTTCTTGGCTTGCCACGCGCAAGTCTGACAACCGTCTATATTTAGCATATAATTCGGATTTTTCGAATCAATTTCTTTTCTTCCACGTCCGTTCCTCGGTCTCCGCAGAGATCCGGTTCAAAATGCAATTTTTGCAAATTTCACAAATTATTTTCTCCCGCAGGTTTTCCCCAAATGGATGCCTGACCCGCGATACGCTCGGTTACGCAATGCATGAATTTTCATTTTAAAAAATTAAGGCTGGCCGCTTCATCATCTCATGAAGCTCATCGAAATGCACAAGCAAAAAAAGCAGAAACGACAAAGGAGACGTGAAGTTAATTACGAAGTCTTTCAAAGATTTAAAAAGATCAATCGCAGATGAACCAAAAGCAGCTAATAATCAATATATATTGTACAATCTAGAGTCCCCTTTTTTTGTCAAAGACCAAACATTCATGTGTGAACTAAACGGCTTTTCATAACCGAAAAAAAGCGTTTAATTAATTTTGGATATATTAATCCTAAAAAAAAAAGGAAGAATTAAAAAGAAGGTTATTTAAAACTACAATACCAATTTGTCTGACCAGTGCTAAATTTAATTGAAGATGTATCGATATATTAATGAGCAATGAGAATTTACCGTACAAAAGCAAGCATTATTATATAATAAAGTTTGTTGATGAGTATTTATAACACAGTCCATAAATCTCAAATTATTTTTTTCTGTTTTTATGTTTTACGTTGTGTAAAAATTAACTTATGACAATGCCCAAGGACCTAATTTTACAGCTTTATTTTAGGTACGTTCCCTGTGGTGTTATTCCAATTGTCCAATTGTAACATCAGAAAGGTGTTAAAGCAATTTCCGGTTTTATTACGCTATCAAACAACTTAAGAATTTTGGGTCGGTCCCGTATCCTTTTTACCTTCATTTTATATTATGCTACAAATAATTATTACATCGGAGGAAAATGATTTACATTGTACCAACACGGACTTGGAAATACAGAAAAATTTTTGTATTATAATAATCATTATCATTATATTATTTTGCTTGTAGAAATTTGGAAAAAAATTTTTTTTTGGAATAAGCAGACTTTAAAAAACGATAATTTTTTTTTTAATAAAAATAAATAAAATCTGAAATTAAAGAAACAAAATAAACTTTCAATGCTTTAGATAAAATGTTTAAACATTATAAAGGTTTTAGATTCCTATCTTGTAAATGCAAGCTGTAATAAAGAGAAAAAAATTAAAATTTTAATCTAATGCCTTTTGTAATGGTTCTTTTGATCAAAAAAATTTGGAAATACAAAAGATATGTAGATAAAAATAAATGTTGAAAACTTAATTGTATAATTGATGGCATTTGGACTTCCTTCAATGATTTATGACTTAAATGAATGGTTCTCAGTTAACTATTTAGAACTGTTTAATTGTTTTAAATATTCTTACTGATTGCATATAAATTTGAATTATTAGAAATGTTTTCATCAGCGTCAATGGGCACATAAATCCGTTTATGCAATAATTTTCATGGCTCAAAACTATATTTTAAAATTTTTTTGTTGAATTAGTTTATAAATCACAATTAATATTAAATAATTACATTAGTCAGATCTTTTTTTAAATTAATCCAACGCGGATGTCATGGGAAAAAGTATAATTGCAGAAATAATTCATACCTTTTCACACGAAGCAACTCTGCATCCTTAATTTTCGCCGATCTGTAGAAGCCTTTCAAGAAAAAAAAAAGTTTCCTTAAAATACCTCAAAATGAAGAAAAAAGGTTATGCGGGAAAAACCGAAGAAAAGGAGTTTTCTCATTTTTCCAGTCATTGGTTGGGTCATGAGGGGTTCGTGTGTTTTCGGCAAAGTCCGTCTATCGATTCCTCGATCCAGCAGACGAAAGTTCCCGGGCAGGGGCATTTTCCACATGCCAATTCGGAAAAGAAATTCGGCGTCTTTCTGCGTGTTGAGTGACACCCAATAACGAGCCGAAACCGGAACCTTGACCGCAGACCGCTGAGACTGTTTCTCTCCTTGCGAAGAGACTTCACTTTGTCAGCAACGAAAAGCGGAGATCGAAATCAATTGCTTAGGACGGCTTCATGTCGGAGAAATAACGAGAGAGATCCACATTTTTAATGGAGACCGCACATTTCTTAATGTAGTCGGTAAATTGAGAGTTTGCACCTCGGAAGAATGATGCAGGCTTAATTGTTTTTACAATGCAAGATCTGCAAGACGACGCCTGCTTTGCAAAACCGGGGGAATTGAACATTCAAAATGGAAAGTTACGGAAAATACAAAAATCCATCGTATTACGAACATTTTCATCAAAGTGAGATGTTTATGGGCACCTTTTCGGAAAAAAAAAGTTTGAAATGGTTCAGAAGCGAAACCTTTGCCTCGGTTTCGAATCCTTCTAACCCGTTTCTTGCCTTACCAGAACTGCCTCCTGTACTCGTGTAAATGGTGCAAACTTTTTAGCCTGTCGACATTTTCCTTTCCCGGCCATTTCCGTTTGGGTACTTCAGAACAGTCGCTCTGCTCAAACGAGAACCGCAAATCATTTTCAACATTGCCCTAGGGTCATCGAGTTGTGAGGGCGATCGAGTAAGTAAGTGCGGTAGGAAAATACTTTGCGAAGAAAACAAATTTTCATATATATATATATATATATATATATGCACACACAAATATGTAGATGTTTCATTTCGTAGCATTCGACTCATCTAAATTTTTTCTTAGGTTCAAACTTATTGTGTTATTTTCATAAATTATCATCAGTAGACATTTATTGAAAGCTAAAACATTCAATATTTTAGAGTTCATGTTGAGTCGAGGAAAAATTATGTTATTAAAGTACTTCCCATTAGTAATAAGGTCTTGATGAAACTTCCCATTCATATTTATCAACCACATAGAGAAAGTTTAATTATTGAAAATGCCAATGTAATTATCATAACGAATTGGAAGCCGAAGGTAAAGTAAAAGCAAGTTATTATTTTGAATTTCTTATGTAAATAAAGAGAATGCAGAATATGTTTTTACCCACTTGGAAATCATAGTTATCATTTAGTATCGTAAATACGTCTTGCATCACGTACAAATTCTGGGTGTTGCATTAATAAATATAATTTTTCTTCGGCTTATTAATATTATTTCTTAAGTTCCCCGGATTCCGAACTTGTTTTTTCCTCCTCCGTCAAATTACGGCTAACCGAAACTCCAATTTAATCATTTGAACTTTCAAACGTGAATCACAAGATGTAATAAAAACGTGAAGTCACACATATACGTAGGATTAAGAATTAATTTTTAATTAAATAAGAATCGGTTAATTCGTAAAAGAAATTTCGCGATTGCTGTCCGAGCACTGAGGATGGACACGTCTTCGAAGCATGCGAAAAACTGCAGGAAATAATGTCCGGTTTGCTGCGGTTGCGGGACGTCTCACAAAATGGGGATAACATGAAATTTGCCCCGACAGAAAATTTACCTCCGACACTCCCCCGAGTTTCTTTCGCCTGCATCAGGTCCATGCTTTCGTCACCCCGGGAACGTTCCACATTTTCGGAACCGGAAGCTTGTTTGCCCAGCGTGCATCGCAAATGGGCTTTTCCATCGGATCGAATGGAAAGACCCGAAGTTGTCGACGGAAAGAAGGAAAAAGACGTGGATAAAAATTTCGTCGGTTAACCATTTGAATATGGTGCGCACCCCGGATCACACGCGCCCCAAGTGACCGTTAAGGGTGGACGAAGGGACACGAGGCAGTTTCACGTCATTATCATCCTCGTCAAGCTCATAAAATTTGCATGATCCTCAAAGGTATTGAAGAAACGCGCGGACTAACGAGGGAAAAAGGCTGCAGCAAAATCATCGCTGCGGGGCGGGGGGTAGGGCGAGACATTTTTTTTTTTTTTTCGGTCATTTACATACGTTTCCAGCAACAGGACACGATTTGAATACTGAAAATGAGAAAAAGAACTGAATTGCGTACCGTCCGGTCTGTAATGGAAATCGTTAAAAATCTGCGGGATATGACGAAGGGGTGCCCGCACAAGAAGCGGAAAAAAAAAAAAATATCTCTTCAACCCTTTCATAATTCATCCCATAGAAAATAAAAATATTATTAGTTGGGAGAGGAGAAGAAAAAAAATTGGCGAGAAGAAAGGCGATATGCATATGAAGCCATTCCGTTTCGCATTCTCCGGAGGCGAAGCTGCAGCATGCTAAACAGCGATGCGGACGGAATCGAATGGTAAATTTTACCACTTCATGCAAATTGCGAAATCTTTGCGAAATCTCCTGGAACTTGCAGCGTGCGGCAGGTTTGCTCCCTCTCCAGCTCTCTCCTTGCCTCATTTTTAATTCATATCGAGCGCTGTCGGACTCCTTAACTGCGGAGCTGTAAGGCTCACACGTTTGCCTTCCTCTAAAAGCGGGTTTTGCCATCTTGTTCTCGTTAAATAATTTATGAATATAAACATTTTATACGTATTACTTATCTGCTGTATGGGACGAGAACCGATTTTCGACGCTGGCGGATCCGGTCTGCGGCCCAACGAAGGCGAACTTCTTGACAAACACGTGGAGCTTAGAATTGTGGAAAATAAATTAAATTGTTACTTTGTATGCGGGGAAAAGTGAGAAATTTCCCTTTTTGCTTCGGTCCTTTCAATTTTTTCCGTTTCTCGCGGGCAATGAATACGCAAAAGTGCAAAATCGACACCTTACAATAGCGTGTTGCGATTGAACAACTAAAATTTCAATTTCAATTAAACGCCGTTACGTTAATATCGAATTCCGAAATGAATAATAAAATGTAATAAAACTATGCTGACAGTAAATTTTCTGGAAGTAATTTTATTCGGGGTGTAAGCAAGGAAAATATTTATTTCAAATTTGAATCTTGACGAATCTGGAAAAGTGCGAAAGGCGGAATGGATGTACCAAAATATCGGGTCGATCCCTTGCCAATCGAAAGTCCTTTTATTAACATCAAACCGAATTTTTTTTATTATTCCGGAGCAAAACATAAAAATATTGTTTTGTGCGTGGCTTCGCAAGCCCTGTGCAACCGGTCCGAAGCCGAGGACACCGAAGACAGAACGTGGCGAAGCTGCAGAGGCATCACATCCGATTTGCCGCTCTCGGTCGAGTCTCGCTTTGGAATGCCTGCAATCTTTCGGAAACTTTCATGCGGGATTTCTGCGAGCGCACAAACAAAAGGATGCAGACGCCGTTTTAATCCCCTGCACAAGAGATCTCAAAACTCGGATAACCCGTCGATCCACTCTCCTAGATCCGTCTCCCAGGCTGAGAAACTTTTTTCACGAATCGAATCTGTGGGTGAAGGGAGGGAAAGGCTCTCGAAGGGCTCAGTGCTTAAATTCGCAGTCGTTGCGGATCGCTTAACGGTTGGCGATGAACGCGGTTAACGATGCTGACTCCGGTCGGAGGGATGTCCACGGGAAGCCGCCTGAAAGCCAAACCTTTTCCCGCACTCGACAGAGCTGCCTGGCAAACGAAAATACCTCGCAAATTGCGCGTCTTTCGGAAGAGCGGGAGTTGCAGGTTAATCCCTTTTCACTATGAAATATCTGACCGTAAAAAGCGTACCTTAAAATATGGGATTTTGAAGATTCACCATTATACAACGCAAATTTAAAAGAAAACCGGTAGTTCAAAAAAAAAAAAAAAAAATCTCATTTAAAATGCAAAATGATCATACCGCATTTATATGTGCGACTCACTTTACCTTCGAACCCGGTCCGGTTGGTCTGTAGTGGGTTAATGAGGAACCATTTATTCCTAATGGTTTCCGTCAAAGAAAAAAAAAAACCCAGTTATCAATCTGAAAAAAAATTAAGCTTAAGACTTTTATCTGCTTCCAAGCCGATATTGCTGAGCAAACGTTCGTGCTTAGAGGAACCGAACAACGTTGGGAACGTTACGGGGCGCCGAGGCAAAATTTCCGGCGCCGGGATGTAATCCTTTTCAATTCTGATTCTGCAAACATAAATTAAACATGATTACACGACATTTTGACCAATTCAAATTTCGATTGACACAAATTCATCTTCCGCTAAGGTGTTGCGCATTTGGGACAGCCGCACGGGTTAACAAGATCTCGCACTGGATTCTTCGGAACGAAGAACCCACATCCGAGCTAACTGGGTGCACCTCAAAGAAATGATCAGCTAAATAACTCCTCGGTTTCCGCAGGCAAGCAAGTAAGCCATGTATCTTCAAGGCACGATCCCACGCCATTTGAACGGAAGATAATGGGGCTCGGATAATACTTGAATGCTCCCTAAAAACAACGCTAATCTACGTACATTATCTAAACACAATTACTTTAGAAAACTTTTAATTGCTCCTGCATTATATAAATATTCTAATTTGAAGAAATAACTATTGCAGTTTTTACGTATTCTTATTGTAAATAGTCGCCTGTTCAAATGGCAAACAAACATTCCGATTCTTCGAGCAGTCACAGCGAACGATGCCAGTTTTAAACCTGACTTTTCACTCCACGTTAGATAATTTTTGGCGAACAGAAAGCGGAATTCTATACGAAATTGTCTTCAGGTAAAACAAAAAAAAAAAAAACTTGAAATGCTTTTTTTTGAGTCCACCAAACTTGTCTCGCTTAATTTTCGTTTTCACAGCAGCACGGACCGATGCGCTGACGTTTGGGTAAGGCTCCCGGTGCTTTGTCGGCTGCGGGGACGATTTGGAGCAAGGTGCTGAGGTTGGGAGGAGATCCGGAGCGAGAGGTGAAAGGACGGGAAAGGAAAAAGGCTGTTGCAGATTTCATGGCGGACGCTGCGCCCAAACGCTTTCCCGAACCGCGTTCGAATGATCCATCGACGATGCCAGAAGCTGTTGGACGCACACTGGGCACGGACACGTTGCACCACTCGGTGTCCGTCGAGGTTGCCAGGAACCTTAACTTCGCGTGCAGCGCATGGACGTGTAGCGACTGCTGGGGCCAAAGTAATTTATTGTTTTGCTAAATTCCTTAATGGAGGCGGAAATATATAGAAAATTCTCTGAAATATTGGTTTTAATTTATTATTTGTCTTAAAAATTATTTACAGCTCGATTTTAAATCGTTATACTTTCTTCTGAAAATCTCATAAAATCTTCTAAAGTGTTTATATAACGTCCAGCATCAAAACGTTTTTAATATAATACATTATCTAGTTTCCTTTGCCAGGTACGTTAAAGAATACTTAACGCAATTATGCAATCGGTAATATTTATGAAAAAAATTTTAATTAAATAGTAATCAATATTTGAAATATGTTTTTGGTAATTAAATGAGATGTATATTTATGCAGATATATTTAAGTGTGGGTATGAGTGTAAATGAGATTTCAATTGAAGAATTTTTACATAATTTAGCCAGTTGTTAACTTTTTTTATTCATATAATATGGATGTTTTACCACAGAGCTATTGCAGAAGATGTCAGAATTTTATGCATACCGTATGCTATCGTATATTGTAAAAAATTAAAAATTACTTTTTTTTTTGATTAACATTTAATTTTTTTCATGTTTTAATGAAAACTAACTTGAATGATGAGCCACAAATACGTTTTTCAGGTTTTTCGAAAGCAGGAGTGTGCTTGTGGCCAGGGCGACATTATTGAAGTACGCCAGAAGAGTCTGGAATGAAGAGATTGCTCTGGGGCAGGGGATACTGACCGAGTGTTGCCTGCTGCGGTCTTAAATGCAGATTAAGTGCGCAATACGAAAGCGAGAGCCTTTGGCTGCGCAATTTCCAAAGGACGAATGAGGGAAAAAGGGAGGCGGCAGCAAAGGGAACGTGCGGCGCGATTCGCGAGGATCTTTCACTTCCATGTTCACGCAGATTTTGAACGTTGAACAACTGGAGAAGGTTCTCCAAAAAGGAGTTGGAATACTGTACAACCTAAGGAATGGGAGATAATTGGGAATCGAAGCCGAGGATTAAAACGGTGGAAACTTTAAATAAAACCAAGTTTTTCTCAACTATTTGTCTTTAAAACAGTCATCAAACTTCAAAAATCCAATTAGGACCAAACAGATTTATAGGTACAAGCAATGTGCAACACTTCGATGATTAAACGCTTGACACAACCGTCTTTTATTAGTATATATATGGTATATCGAAATTTTACATTCAGTATTAGTGTTATATCTCTTGCATGCGATGCACGCGCAACATGTGTTGTTGATTAACCGCTAATTTTAGTCAGAAAAATTTCTGAACGTTTTTCATGGCGTTTCTTCTTTCCGTTCTTCATGAATTTATTTCCGTGTAAACTTACCTAAATATATTTCGGTTGTAAAAGAAAATACATTGCCTTAAAGAAAATTATTCTTTTTACAAAAGTTATACTGATAGAGTAAAAGTTGAATTTTATGTGGATTGAATACATTTTGCAATTACATATGATAATCGCATCTTTTTTTCACATGAAAAATTCAACGCACAAAAAGTTCTATTTAATTTTATTTTTTAATTTCAAAACAATCTGCATTACATCGCCTGTTAAAATAACTTTTTTTTTTTCCGGATGTTTATATAAAGGAAAATCAGTTCGAAAGAAGTGAAAAAAAACAAATTTCCATATAATGATTTGCCATTCACATTTAGAAAATAATTTCGGAATATTGCACATGTACAATGTGAAATACGTTCAAGCATCAGTATCGTACGAATCGTAAATACTTGATATGCTCGTACAATAAAGCCTGGTAAGCCAGGATATTGATAACATAATATAAATCATTTATGATCGCTAAATGATTTGCTTTTCCACCTTATGGACGCATCTAAGTTATTGCAGAAATAATAACAGGGGCATATATATAAATGTGAAATGAAAGGGAATTAACAATTTCTCATTGTTAGCAGAAATTACCTGTTAACAAAAATTTAGTTGTCTTCACGAGGAAAGATAAGATAATTCACTGCATTCTTAAGATACTCGGATTAATCCCCACGGAAAAATATGCAGAATATTTTAATCGAGGTAATGCCATTTCAATCTAATTCTGTTAAGAATATAATCTAAGGAAAAAGGACGTACGTTCACATGCGCGTTTAAAAACGTAAGGCAAAGATAAATTTATTACACTAATCGGTCGGTAAGGTATGCTTTTATAGGGGTTCATGCCATTTTGCGGCATTAGGTGCTTAGGTATTCCTGTAAGTAAAAGCATTCAAATTTGTAAATGTGTGCACACCGAAGTAAAATCTATAAGTGGCAGACAAAAATTTCAGCAGTTGCGACATAAGCAATTGTTTTCATTCATAAAACGAGACATAAGATATCGAAAATTGTTCCAGCAACTGTAAATTTCTTTTTGTAGAATTTCATTTTTGGATCTTGAACATTCGTTCGTGAAACCGGACAAGAAAGCGATTGTAAAATGCAGGGTGGAGCCTCTCGAAAAGCAACCGTATCATCTATCGGTGATGATTGGTCGCTTCAAACGACCCCATTCAATAGGGGTTGCATTTTCATCATCATTCAGAAACTAAAACTGGGTCCACCATATTGAATTCGTTTCCACATACGCTCAAATGCTTCGGCAGCCTGAAATAATACTGCGAACGTCCCATTTAAGATTGCGTGGATCCGCGCGGGAAAAAAAAAAAAATCCATCGCGCGCCGAGCGGGAGCAGGGCCGTCGGGTTTTCCCAAAAATTTAAGAACTCTCATTTTACGCGTTACATCGCGCAAATCTCGGGAAGAGTGAAAAATAAAAATGCGCAACAAAACGAGATGCGAGTTGCAATCCGAGACGCGCGCCGCAAGAAAAAACAATTTCCGAATTGCCTCAAATTCACGTTTTCATTTTCAGAGTCGATCCAGAAGCGAACGGGGGAATCCGAACGAGAAGCGGATCGGATCGGTTCGGAAATGCGGTTCCGGGTCGGGCGAAGGGACGAAGCCAAGCGCGGCTTTCGAGTTTGGTCGGGAGCAAAATGCGAAAACCTGACGTCGGGGCATCGGGAATCGGAGGGAAAACGCAGCGGGGATCCCGGCGTCGGCGTTGATGCGGACACGTGAATGTTTTGCGGAGACAAATTAAATCACTGAACTCGCCATGAATAATTTCGAGCCGTCGGCGACCGACCCGGGGGCTTGAGCGGCCGCGAATCCGCGGACGCGGCTGCGGATGCGGCGCCTCTGGAACCTTCCGCGGGCCGGAAGTCCATCGTCCGACGGAGGAAAGCACCGCCACCGATTTCCGCTTTGCAATACGTTCGGGTTAGCGAGAGCCGCGGCACGAGCTGCATCGCGATTCCCCTCCCGGAGACGGCGACGTGAAGGTTTGAGGTTTTAACATCCACGTTTCTGCGCTGTTGCAGCTTTTTTGCCGCGGTCTGATTGCGGGAGTGACGCGGCCGGCAGAGGGAAATCTTTGATTTTTCGAATGCGAAAAAAAGTTGATCTTAGCTCGTCGAACGGTTTCTTTTGCTGGATTCTTTGTTCTGCATCGGAGTCTCATTTTGATGCTCTCGTTCTGCCCGGGCAGCGGAACGGGATCACGCACCGCTGCTGCCTCCGGAGCGGGTCGCCCGGGTTTGCGAGTGCGGCAATTTCGCTTTCCCCGCTCAAGTTACGCCTCTGCCGTCGGGTGCAGGGAAAAATCAATCGGGGCACGCACAGGCAACCTCGGTTTAAGGTTTAGTTTTAAGCGGACCGACCGACTCCGAAGCTCGAATTCTTTGCTTCGCGGCAGAAATGCAACGCTTTGGTGATTTGTCTTTCTCTTATTCGGGGAGAAAATTGGATGATAATTTAATCGGATGGCAGTCTGACCGAGGAAAGAAAAGACGCGGAGAACGATTCGCAAGCAATCAGATCATTTTAGTCAGTAAATTACGTGGACCCGCAAGTTACAAAGCATTTCCAAGGAAAATTCACGATCCAAAACAGCGATCCTCACGAAGCGTGCTCCACGTTTCGAAGCTCCAGCCCATGGGGGGCCATCTCCGAAGAATTGAACAGCACGAGCGGAGGCTCGAAGAATCTTACGTTCTGTGAACATTCCCGATCGTGGGTTAAGGTGCTCTTTGCTAGAACGTGCTCCGGATGTGTGGCACCCCTGTAAAGAAATTCGATAACCGGCGCGATTTATTCGCCGTTCGTACGCGTAAGATCGTTGATCGTTGCTTATCGCTATTGTCCGGTTCCGGCTTTGTGTCTTTTCCTTCGAGGCGGTTCCAGAATCCTCCTCTCGGTTCTTGATTTCCATCCGCGATCGCGATGTCGAATCCTTCATTTCGGTGACGGGAGTTGTGAGCCCTGAAGGCGATGGCACATTCATCCGAGGGAAGGTCTGTCAGTGTAAATCTTTCATTTCTTTGGAGCCGGGAGCGAGATTTTCCGAATCTTGGATCAACTGTTGTCAGATATTATTAAAAATTTCACTTCGTCCGGCAGAAAAAAGGGATCCGTGAAGGGTCTCTTAAGAGACTTATGACGCCAAAAAAATTTTCACGTAAGAGAAATTCTATACATTAAAATTGAAGTAATTAGTCTGTGAAGGAAGAATGCTGATATCAGTCAGCAACAAACCTTCCACCAGTTGTATGGGTGGTTTTTGTAATTCCTCCTGAGGGAACGAGAAAACCGGCATTGCCGAGACAAACTCAGCAGGAAAACGGTCGTTGCAAGCTCTGTAAATGACTCGTGTTATTATCTTTCAGGTGGTTAAGACCGGCCGTGCTTATGAGCAATTCTTCAATTGGAAGAAAAGCTACGATCAGCACCACAATCTTTCTGTTACATTTGCGACATCCAAGTCCATTCCTTCATTCAATCACAACCACACTCCGAGTTTTTTATTCGTTCTTAAAGCACCGCGATCGATCGTGAATGATCCCTTACATAAACGGTTTTCAGGAAGAATCGGGGGGAGAAAATGAAGAACTTTGCATTTGAATTCTTTCGGTTTCTTTTCTCCCTCCGTGGAATATTCAAAGTGCTTGCATCTCCTGTTAATATTTTCATAGTTAACATTTTTAAATTAAGTTAAATAGCAATTTTGCAGTTATTTGAATGCTTGCGGAAGAATAGATATATCACACCACGAAACATATCAAAACCTCCTTGTGGGTAAACAACAGATGACAAAATATAAGTTTATGAACAAGGAAGGAAATGTTAACTAGAGTCAAAATTAGCTGCGCTTTTTAACCTTTAGCTCAGTCATTATACCAATATCAATTTTAGAAATTTTACATTTAAACCCAGTGCACCGTGTGAAAATTGTGCATTCCGATTAATGTATTAATTTAGATTCTAGTGCGGGTAAATTAGTACATAACCCTAACGTCTTCCCTTTATGACGCTCCAGTAAACATGGAGCATTAGTAAAAAAACAAAATGAACCTGGAACTCCTATTTACTTTAAATATTAATTGCAATTAAGCAATTGTTTTGGCTGGCAGTAGGGTTGCACTTTATGAACAAAATCTAAGGCAAATTTAGGTAATTTAAACGAAGTTTTGTCTCAACTTGTTTCTAACGGGTGTCAGATAGTAAATGAACGGAAATTTCTTTTATGAATTACAGTTTTTATGCTTCCTCGGATGCAGCAAATAGTCGAAGACCGACTGAACATTTAGTATTCCTACTTTTAACTGAAAAGCATTTAAAATATTCACGATGCACGTGTCCATTATCTGGTAGGTCTCTTGCAGCAAAAGCCATTCACTAAAATCTGAATGTGGCGCATATTCATAAAGTTGATCATTTAATGCAAGGCAATCCCCATTTTTTAATCGAAACACATTCAAAGGTAAAGTGTTTGCTTTGCACGCGTGAAAAACAATTTGATAAATGTATGTCGAACGTAACTGCAGACAGGAAATAACAAAGAACTTCGTTTAAAGTGAAATACGTTTTAATGCGAACGAGAAGGTTTTAAGGGAAAGAATACAATCCGTCCGCAGGGTTCCTTGCAGTTCAGAAAATAAACGGTAAGGCAACACTTAAGTGAACGAATAACAAACTAACATTTTTATAATTAGAAAATGTGAAGTGAGTCTCGGATATGTTTTTAACGTAAAAAACACAAATTTCCGCACTTGCCACTTTTGTTATTTGTAAAGCTTAAAAAACATTAACATTTAATTTAACATTAAATTGGTCGTGTTAATTAAATATCTAAATTTGCGGAATTTTGAGAATTGACATTAAACGCCGGAATATCGTATTTTGCAATATGATAAAGAAATTTCATCTATATCCTGCAGCAGATAATTAAACAGCTCATAAAGACAAGGGAATTGAAATGGTTAAATAAACCATTTTTAGGATGTAAAGCGTAAAATATCTTCATCTTTTATTCAAAATTGAGAAATCTGATTTTTTTTTCTCTAACAATATTAGAAAAGCTTTGTGCATGTAAAGCATATTGAATCAACGGAAATGAATTATTGATTGATTCAACTTACAAGCAACCATGCATAAAACTCATTTCCTGTGACATCTCAAGAGCAACGATTGCCCTCACCGAAATTTAACAGAAGACAATCAATTCATAAAATAATAATAATAATAATAATAATAATAATAATAATAATAATAATAATAAATAATAATAATAATAATAATAATAATA
>JAOWBB010006717.1:0-19395 GCA_028565995.1 Ricinus marginatus
AATGAAAAAAATTTTTGAATTTTAATTTAAACAAATAGCCAGTGGAACAACAATAGAATTTATTGATTCAAACAATAAATTCCAAATAAAGAGTAAGAAATAAAGGAACTAATTTTTGTAAACATCTTCAGTTTTTAAATTATTAATTGAATAACATGAAAGAAAAATTTATGAAATGATTAAGCTTAAAACAATTAATTTATTTTAAGAATTAGAAAACATAATTAAATTATATTATTTAGAATGCTTAAACTTTATAAGCAATATGAAAAAACGGTAACTTACAAGGCTCAATGTCTTCAATCTTCTGCAGTAATTTGACAATTTCTAAATAATTTTCCCATAAAGCTTTCTTATCGGCCGGGCCCTGGCTCGTTATTCTTAACAACTTTTTTACAATGTCGTTAACATCATTTCTTTTTTGGCATGATAAAACTTTGCATTGTTCTATTGTAGAATCTGATGCAGTTTTACTATTTTTTTTATTAGCACTTTTCCTTCCCATTACTAATTCCCTGATTTCTAAAACAATTTCCTTAAATATGAAATAAAAGTTCTTAAAACAAAAATAACAAAAAGTAGTTAAAAAAAGTAAATTATCATGTAAACCAGACAGTATTTATATCCTTTCATTTTCGGAACAATTCCTTAACAATTCAAGGCAAAAAAATTTAAATTAAATATATTGATTATTCATTGTACGTTAATCACATAACTTACCCAAACCAATAAACTTAGCTATCTGCTACTTAATCAAAAAAGGAAACAAATCATGATAAATTCCGCCATAGAGTTTAATTAATATGAAGCTGCCTTTTATTTCAACAGCTAACCAAAGCTTAATGTATTTGTTTACAATTATTTTTAAAAAATCCAATACTTATTCTGCGCATCTAATTTTATTTGACGGTCAAGAAAAAAATCATAGACTTCACTGAATTTCAGTGCGATCTAAATTATTTTATAAATTTTATTTTTATCCATTCCAATGTAATTAGTTTGAACTACTAAATGGATTCGATTCTCCAAACATTTGGTCGAACAAATTGGTTGAAAATCACATCAGTAAACATGCAATAAATTATTATAAAATTAATCTTGATTTTTGTCAAAAAGCAAAAGTACAGAAATATCTTAATGGGAAAACTGAAAATTCCGGAATAATGATTTCAATTTTATATAACATATCTCTTATTATCAAATAAATTTAATTTTATATAGTTCCGAATAATTTTCAAATTAATCTATTCTAATGCCATAAAACTGTTCAGTACTTAGAAATATGTCTGTCAGATTGGTTATGTTATACCTGAAGATTATATGTAAAACAGAATCTTTAATTGCATCATTATGCCGATTTCGAATAATAAAATAATAGTTTAAGAAAAAAAAGAAATTTTAAAAAGCTAAGATTTTTAAGGCTAAAATGGAACTAACGGATAGATGATAAGCACTATAATAAATGAAAAAGATTAATTCAAAGAATAAAATCGGAATGAATCTTACTGAAATAAAGTTGGTTGTTTATATGGTTTTTTGCGACGGATGCCAAGTATATAAGTCAATTGGAGTGAATAAAAGGTTCCGCCTAGCCAGGTTTGGCTACCATAGGATTGCTTATATATTTTAAACTCACAATAATTAAAACTTGTTTTCCTTGTATTATATTTTAAGAACAAAACTAATGTTCTCTTTTTAACGCTGCATGGTATTGCAAGAAATAATTTTTTAAGAGTTTTTTAGATTTATAATGGAACAAGGATTATTTTATAATCTTTCAAAATCGAGTCTTATAATGGGTTACTATTTCTAATCCGAAATTTCTAAGTCAACTTAATCATTATGAATGTCGATTGAAATGCAATATCGAATGGTATTTAATTAAGAGCGAATTTCATTTGCCTACCAACAAAAATTTATTAATTCTTAATTATTTTACAATTTTAACCGTATACTTAAGGCATTCTTGCTTTAATGAAAAATTATTTTGTTTCATCTTAGCGTCTTCTATAATTGCTTGGGTAATAGTTGAAATAAAATCTTAAAGGAGATATCTGAAATTTAGAAAACTATTAAAACATGCAAAAAATTGAGAATTAATACTCGTTGGCGCAAACGGGTATTTTCGAAATATCTGAGAAATCAATATTAAATCCGCCTCACTTTTAATGCGTGTCGATCGACTGAGCACAGTCGGGCCATTGTGACGTACTTCCGCTATCCCGCTCTGACAATTGCAGTTCGCGTCCTTGCGTTTTTGTAATTTTTCTTGTACTTATATTTTTAACGCTGTGGTGTAATTTATATATATTTTGTAGTTTCATAAACCATCACAAAGCAATATCAGTAAAGGTATATATTTGTTTTTTTATTCTTTATTTCCCTTTTTATGTTTATTTAAGACCAAGAGCACCCCACCCGGCGAAACGCTGCATCCATTTTTGTTGAGCGGCTTGGTGGTTCGTGAACGCCGCAACCGTTTTACCCTGAATTAAACGGTTCAGTAAATTATATATATATTTTTTAAATTGTTCTCATTTTATGCTTAAAACTTTATTTGTTGCATAAGTAATTATAAGTTTGATGAATAACGAATTTACCTATTATGAAGGACAAGTCTTCACAATATATATATATTATTTTGAATTAAAAATTTTACATTTAATTTTTAGATACTAAAGACAAATTAATTTTGTTGTGCAGATGGCAAATCGGAGAAGTTATGGTTCTGGCGGCTACAGTGGAGGAGGTGGATATAATCAGTCTAGAAGTGGAAACTATAACATGGGAGCTGGCTTGTCTGGTGTGAATCCCTGGCAGAGTGGAAATTCACCTGGAAGAAGTGGAATTCAAAGCGGAAATAGTGGTGTTCCCTCTTTATTAGCAACAAATAATATTATAAATCAACTAACCACGGATTCCCAGATAGCTCTAGCGACGAAACTATTATCTTCCATTTTGCCTGTCCAACAGTCTGTAAGTTTAATTGTTATTATCCTTTAGAATTTAATGCTGTGTTATAACAGTGTAATAGAATTCACAGCAATATTAAGTATTGCTTTATTAGTGTAATCAAATATAACTTATTTCAATAATTAATTATTATTATGTAATAATTTTAAATACAATTTAATAAATGTTGAATAATTATTTGAAGTAAATAATGTATATGATTAGCTGCAATTATAATGAATTTTGATATATTTGATAAATTCAAAAAAATATCTAATAATCTATAAATACTTGGTTATGAATTTATAATATTTAATTATACAACAAATTTAGATACATTAAAAATGTTTTCATTTTTATGTTGATAATTCAATCAAAATTTTATTATAGAATCAGGGTAATGTTCTTATAGATGAATAAAATTCTTTTTAGAAAATATTTTGAATTCTTTACAAAAATTGAGCATGTAAAGCAATTTTAAATTTACACCATTTAATTATTAATAAATCCTGTTATTTTTAACTTCTGATTATTAATGATTGATTAAATTGTTCGTTACCATTTTTTTTTACTTTAAAATTACTAATTACTACTTTTTCTATCTGAAAAGAAATTATTTAAGATTCAATATTATCAAATATATATTAAAGTTATTATATATTAGACTGTTATAGCATATTGTCTTTCTTTTTAAACATGAGATTTAAATGTAATATACATTTTTTAAATTGAATTTCATAGAAATATAATTTTCAAATTTATCCTACTTTAATTTTGCAGTCTTAGCAACAAATTTAAAAAATTGTACTAATTTACATTTTTTGTCAAAATTATTGATTAGATCCAATTAATTACAAGATACATTGTGCATATAATTTCACACAAACTTCATATTTTTTTCTGCATGTGCTTGTGCCTATTTTTATTTGAACAGGTATATAATATTTTTATAGAAATAGAATTCTAATAGAGTATATTTTCAGGTACAACAACCTCCATCATTAATGAGTTTAAATAATTCATTTGGAAGCTCTGTTCGTTATGGAGGAGGCAATACATTTGGTGGTGATCGCTTCAGAAATGACAGGCGCAGTGATAATTTCAGGGTAAGAAAATGAACTAATCTTAAAGTTTTTATGACTTTGCAGGTTACAAAAGTTTTGGAAGGGAAGGAAGAAAAGAAACAGCCTTTTGGTTGGATTTGTCTCCAAAGGGAAAATTGTTCTTCTAAAAAGTCACAATGCAAATGAAACTTGCCCATTTTTTCTTGATCCCTTATACTTCGATGAATTCAATTGTAAAATCTGATTTTATCAGCTAAGCTTAAGATTTGCTATTGACTTCATCATTATCTTCTTAGTTCTACCCAGAGCCTAAATGGCTGACCATTTTCATCTGGTATTTTATTTAAATTATATGTATTTTATTCAATTCAAAAATTTCGCAGGATAATAAGTTGTCTTTCTTTTTTAAACCCCTTTATCACCTTTGAACTCCTGTCGTACTGATATTGATTTTCAAGTTCCAGCACTTATTTTGTGTGTTTGTGGATCTATGTTGTCCATGCAATTTGTCACTTTTGATTCTTGTTTTCATTCTTCAACTTTCATATAGAATCGTCGTCAGGCTAACGATCGGAACAAAGATCGTAAGGGTGGTGACAACAAAGCGCGGAGTGATAAGTCCAAAACGAAAACCGAAAAGGATAAAAGCAAGAAAGAAGATGATGAAGATAATGACGATGAGAGGTAAGAGGAACAGCAAGAATTACTGCTGTCACAAATTTCAGGAAATTATTCTCCAATTCAATTCTCAATTTATTTTAGTTCTTTTTAAACTCTTGAAAATTTTGAAATCCCATTTCTGATTGCATTTTTCAATTACTACTTGTGATTCTTTGCATAGGTTATTATTCTAGTCGTTTCGCATTGATTGTTTAATTTTTTGAGGAAGCTGTGGATGTTTTAATATCTGTAAATTCACTTTCAAGAAATCATTTCTTTTAAGCCATAAACTTTAAAAATCTGAATTTTTCGCCTATAAACTGTTTAAAAAAACTCATTGTTGAACCTAAAATCAATTTTTCTATAAATCCTTTCAGTTATTTAAAAATTTGCAAATGGTACTTTTTTGATGCCTGATTAATATTTTGAAGCCCTGTGTGCTCTTCACATACATTACTTGTTTTGTCTTTCCTCAAGATTTTAAAAAGCAATCATTTTAATATGTAATTGCATTGTAATTTTCAACCTTCAGTGATGTTAGGTAAGTAATTTAGATCATTTCTTTACTTAGGAAAAAATTATAAAAATATTCTCTAAACAAATTGAATGACCTGTGAATGAGTTTACAAGGCAGAGTAACTCATTTGAATAATAAAAAGGTTCTAAAGTGGCCTCTGTGAATTAAGAGCTAATGTCAATTTTGAAGTTAAATGTGGATTAATAAAGCTCAACAGATTTTTTATTTCATAATATAAAATCAATGAGATGTATTATGAACATTTATTATAAAATTCAAATTTTGGAAAGACCTTGTGCGTTAAATATTTACGCCAGTTTTTCGTTTAAAGAATCTAATATTAATATTTTTATAGTAATAATAAATATTAGTTTAATTCATCATGACACTTTAAAAGACCATTCAATAGTATTGCGACTTTCTAAATTCGAAAAATTCATTACTTTATTTTTCCAGATCATGAATAACTGATTAGTTATCGTGAAGTAAATCCATTTAAAAAAAATTTTTTTTTGAGCTTATCCGTTTTTTTTCTCTTAATACCACAAATATTTTATTAAAATAATTTTAAGGAACATATTCTGAATTTTATTGAAATTGAGAATATTTTCATTATTAAGAGAAAAAGCAGTTATTACTCGTCATTATATAATTAGAAGTACTCTAATTTTGTAAAATAGTAGTGTTTTATGCTTGCAGGAAAGAAGATGATGAAAAAGGTGAAAAGACTGAAGATGATTCACAAAAGGAAGGCACCGATAAGGAGGTACTGTGCCTTACTACTAAAATTTTATTTAACTTATAATTTCATACTTTATTGTTGCCAAAAAATATTCGTCTACTTCGAACTTATTATTTATCTTAATTTATTTTTCCTCTGAGATATCATTATGAAAAGAAAACAGAAACCGAATACACTTTAATCTAGTTTTCGTTGATCATTTTCATTGAAAGATTTATTTTTAAAAAAATGATGAAATTAATTTTTTGATAAAGGTACATTTACTTAATAAATAAAATTTAAATAATGTTACTGAAGAAAGTTATTCATTT
Source organism: Ricinus marginatus (assembly GCA_028565995.1). NCBI lineage: Eukaryota > Metazoa > Arthropoda > Insecta > Psocodea > Ricinidae > Ricinus > Ricinus marginatus. The sequence continues at coordinate 6,247 of JAOWBB010006717.1, forward strand.
TTACAAGTGATTAGGTTAATCAGGTATCGAGTTTCATAAAATCAGAGGGTAAAAAAATAATTAAAAATATTGACATAAATGCAAGGTATCAATCATAAACATTAACTAAAACAATTGTATAATTTTAAATTGTTTAATTTTTGTCAAGCCGGTATTTACTTATATTTAACTTGCAACTGAACTAATCTGAAAAAAATCTTGAATTAATCTCATTTTTGAGTAATTTAAAATTTCATAAGCTAAAGAGCTTATACGTGAAGTATAACAATAATTCACAAGTATCATTTGATTTTACTATTTTCATCACCATGATTAAATTTATTTTAAATGATGCACTGGTAATATATTTTTTTAATTTCGTCATAAATTAACTGTAAAAATTGCAATAACTGATTCATTTTTATTTAAGAATCTAAAAAAAGTTTTTCTTGAGGAAGAAGAAAAATAATTATAACCATATCATGATCATTTTCATCATTTCGTTTTTATTATAGGAAGGACCTATTCCAGAATATGAAAATATTCCTACAAAATTATTCCACTGCCATGTTTGTGGAAAGAGTATGTGGAATGATGTGGTAAATAAATATAAATTCTTATTTATTTTTAAATAATAAATTTAAAATGCTTTTTGCCATGCTATTTTAATATAAAATGATTAATTATATTAAAAATGTTAAAATACTATAACGAGGTAAACATTTAGAAATTATCAAATTTTATGCTTCAAATTATAAAGAAATTATTCAATGTAGAAAGTTTTATTTATGGCCTATTTTTCTCTTCAGTCATTTGATACTCATGTTAAAGGAAGAAATCATCGGAACAAATTGAGAGAGCTCGAGGAAAATTATCAACTGCAAACAGATCTGATGCGCCAAATCGCGGCGGTGAGTTTAAAAAAATAAATTGTTTGATAATCCAAAGATTTCTTAAGTACTTTTTACAAATATTAATTTGACAGCATTATTTAATATGTTTATTATTTAAGATCTACCTATGGGTGATTTATATGATTTTTCATAATGCGCCGTCCTTGTATATTTGAAAAGTTGTTTCTGTTCTGTTTATTTTTAAAATTTTAGTTTCTTGTTTTAAAATTTATAAAATTTATTTACTGCTATTTTTGACATAAATTAATTTTGATCCGAAAAATTTATTATATGGGGTATGAAAATACATCTTTAAATTTAATTGTTCTTTTTCAGATTTCTTTGAAACTAGATGAATTAAGGAGAGGAGGAAAGCGTCGTCCTTATCCAGAACAATATTGCAAAATGTGTGATTTGCATTTCAATGGAATGACAATGTTCGCCCATCGTTCCACTACCGAGCATCAAAATTTGAAAAGATTTATTCATCCAACTTGCGAGTTATGCAAAATTGACTTCCAAGTAAGTAAAATCTCTAATTACAAAAAAAAATTTTTTTTTTATCTGCTGCCTAAGAAATTTATTTTTGCTGATAATTCTTTTATTCATAAAATATCTTTTGTCAATAGATTTTTTCAATAAGTTGTTTGAATGAGAGACGGATAAATTTTTATTTCATAGAAGAAAATTATGTATTTAATTATTGATCTAATTATGTAATTAAATAATTAAATAAATTAACGGTATTCAAAAACATTAAAATGATTTAAAATACAAAACAGGGAACAAATTTAAATTCAACTTGCATTATTATTTATTTATTTATTTATTTATTTATTTATTTATTTATTTATTTATTATTATTATTATTATTATTATTATTATTATTATTATTATTATTATTATTATTATTATTATTTATTGTTCTTGTTATTGTTGTTGTCATCGTTGTTTGTTAATTATAGATACGAATCGAATACGATGAACATATTTTAACGCCACAACATCTTCAACAAGAAACGAAAGCATTGCTCAGGAAGGAAAAATTTGAAAAAGATCCAAAATGTAAGTTAATCTCTTTATAAAATTCAAATTAAGCAGTTGAGGTGAAATTAACAATTTTTATTGAACGGAATTAAGTTAATAGTATTGTTCTCTAAAATGATTCATAGATATAAAACTCCGTGAAAACGAAGCCAAGGTTACTACCTTATTGGAAGAAGCTAGTGATGTCGGAGAAAAAAGTGATGTAGTCTTAACCGCCGACGATAAGAACCTTATAAAAACCTTAATGGATGAGAACGAAACCCTTCCTGAGTATGATCCGGATGCAGAGATCCTTGTGGCTGAACATTTTGTAGTACCTCAATCAGGATTTTACTGCAAAGCCTGTAAAACGTTTTTATTGTCTGACGCAGTTGTGGATACTCATTGCAGGTGAATTTTTAATAAAAATTTTAAATATAGTAAAGAGTTTTAATATTATTTGATACTGAGTAAATTTATTAAGCAGATGTAGATTTCATAAATTAATTTTTTAAAAATTTAAATTTTTCTACATTTTATCAAGCGAGAATTTTTTTAATATTATTGGCATTTATTCTTCATTAAATCCAGAAATTTATAATTTTATCATAAAATCTTTTTGAAATGTGAAATATAAATTCAGTCTATATCTTAACTGAAGAATCGAAAAATTAATACTAATGGTTTTTTACCTCGTCTTTATTCTAGCATTTAATTAGCATTATTTTATAATGAATTGCTCAGAAGAATAAAACGATGAACAATAATGAATTAAAGTCTAAAGTACAAATTTATTTGAGTATTTAGGTTTTAGAATAAATTAAAAGCATTAAAAATCCTTAAAGCCATTGTAGTTTTAAAAAAACTAAAAAATTTTCAATTTTCGAAAATTTAAATTTAAATAATTATTTTTTATTGTTTATAGTTCTAAATAAGTCTACCATGAAATAGACTTAAGGAATAGGTAGGAATAATTCATTGACAATAAAATCTTCCACCATTCAATTTCTTTTTTAATAAATAAAATTTAACTTAAATGTGAAGATTTATTTCCTTTAAAATAGTTGATTTGTTGCCTTTTAATTGTATTTAAAATATGTTATATTTGTCTTCAATATTTTCGTAATAATTAAGATATCCTTATTTTAATATATTTATATTTATTGATTCGGTGTCATTTCTTGAAGATTTCAGATGAAAAATTTTTAATTCACATATTAAAGATGCATAAAATTAATGGCCTTGTAGAATTTATGGGGTAACAAAATAATAACGAAAGACATGAAAATTTTGTTGAGATGCTGTCAATAAGCATTAAAAAGATTATATTAATTTTCGAGATATGAGAGTTTTTTAAAATGAATCGGTCACTAACATAAACTGTTTAATCTAACATGATAGTTTCATATTTACACAAAAAAAATTTATAGAATTTTAAAATTATACAAAATTAATTTTTAATTTTTCAAATTAAATTAATTAAATTTTTTTAAAAACTTAACTTGAAAATAATTCGAACTTAATTAATGTTTATAGGCTCACAAAGTTTCGAACTTGTGTTTGTAATCCATAAAATTGCAAATTTTAATTCAATATTTATTAATATTACATTCACAATATGCACTGATAAAAAAGATAAATTTTTTAATAAATTTGTCTTCGAAAATTCAATTCTAAGTTGATTATTTTGCTTTAAATCAACTCATTTCATTAAGATAATAGAAATCTAGATTTTCTCTGGCCTTTTACATAAAAAAAGAAAAATATCTAATAGTATAGTATAAAATTTTTAAGTGGCACGTTATTAGATATCATAATTATTGACATTAATCGTTATAATGGGTATGTTGAGGAATGAATGAGGAGCACCTGCATTATTTTTAATATCTTACAATAATAACTATATTGGAATGAACTACTTAAGTAATTTTTTGTAATTCTGGTTATACTTTAGCAAGAACTAAATATTATTTCCTTACTAAGAATTACTGACTTCAAACATCACTTAGTAAAATATTAATATAATATATTTTTAAGTATTACTGAAAATTGAGTTAGTTTTAAAAACTGAACAATTCTTAATTTATGTGCGAAATGAATTTATGTATTAAAAAACGTAAAACATAGGTTTATTATTATATTAAACTTAATGTTTCTAAGTGTTTTAGTTAATCTGTAATTTATTTATGAAACTAAAAAAAAATAACTTTAGCAAAATTAAAAATAAACAAAATCCGAAAAGAAAACAATTTCAAAGAAACTATTCTCGTCTTATGTATTTTGGTGAAATTTTGGTTTAAACGAAAATCCAAAATTGTAAAATTTTTTACAATTCATTAAAAAAATTGATAAGTTTTTCAAATATTAATGAAATTGTTTATGATTTTCATGAAACCGGCAATTTATTTTATTAAGTTCATTTTATTCTTTTACTTAAAAGTGCTTGTTATTAATACTTCTTTCAGCGAAATTATATTAAAATGAATATTATTAAATATCTATTAATTTATAAAATTTATAAAGTGATCATAAAATCGATATGAAAAACATTCCTTTTTTTTGCTTTCTTTGTACACTGAATTGTCCAAATTTTTACTGAAAAAATGGTTTTTTAAATAACTTATTTCAGGACTGTGAAACATTACAACAATTACATTAGTGTCTTGAAGGCAGAGGCGACTAGAAAGCAAAAGGAAGAAGAATCCGCCGAGGCAGAAAAAAGGGTACGTCATTAGCTCTTTTTAAATTTAAAAAAGTTCAGTTTAACATGTTGCGGTATTTTAATTTAAATTAATTTGATTTAACAAAATGTTAAAAATTTGATGTTGATACTGAATAAAAAATTTTACTTTGTCTAAAATGCCGTACATGTAACATGAACATAATTTGATTAAAATATAATTTGTATGAGTTACTTATTTTTGCACGCTACATAACTTCTAATCATTTCCTAAATTTCAACCATTTTCACAAGATTAGGATTCCTAAAACTATATAAAATCATTTAAGAGTTGTTCAAGTTGAAATTCTCCTTTCCAGTTTTCCTTCTCATAAAAACCTATTCCAGCACTATTATTCAGCACTATTATAAATTCAGATATTTTTTATTTGTTTTAGTTAATGCTTTGTTTAAAAATGCCTAATAGTTTAGATATGGTTGATTTTTTTACTAAAATTTAGTTTTATGATCAGTATATTATTAATGTTATACATATTTAAGTCATACATGGTTGAAAGATTTAATTTAAAATTGCTAGTTAAAGAAAAAAAAGGACGAAAAAACAATCAATTACGTAAAACAATTTTAAAAAATAATTTTTTATTTGAAACATATTTGTCTTCCATAATTAAATATGTATAACGTTAGGTTTGAGAATAATAGAAAATATTTAATTTACTTAGATTTTAAATATTGTAGAGCATGGCGATAAAATAATTTTTCTTTTAGAGAATGATTTTTGTTTTATGGATTTTTAATCTATTGAAATGAATTTTAAAAATGTTTAAGTATGAATTACATAGAGCAGAGGTTTAGAATCTTCAAACTGAAATTAAAACTGAATAAAAAATAAAAATTACCTCATTATTTTATTGAAACTTTAGTTAAACTGAAAAAGCAAAAAGCTCTTAAAAGCGCAACTGTTCCTTTTGATACAGTAGAATTTTCTGTTGTGTATATATATATATACCTGTATATATTATGTGTGTATATATATATATGGGAGTGTTTGCAGTTTATGGGGGAATATTCTTTTGTCTATATATTTCATTATTTTCTTTAAATCTGTATTTTATATTTTATTTCCTAAAAATATTTGTGCTTTCCCTTATGGAAACTTTAATTAACAATTAAAAGTTGCGTCAAAAATCAAACAAATATTGGTGAAATGGTCTTCTTTATTCTTCATAAAGTTCTTTTCATTCATCCAAAATCGAATTCAAATTCCCGGACATTTTAACTCTAATCACCAGTTTAAGATTTTTCATCTAGACCAAAGAGATATATATATATAAAAGTTTCTTTGTAAGTTATTTGGTGGAACACATTTAATAAAAGTTTGCCCTACGAGAATATGAATATTCAAATCCCTGTATGAATCACCTCATTCATTTATGGTACTCGCTTGTCAAGAAAATTTAAATAATCAAGCAATTCAAAAATTATTTTCTGCTTTTCATCTTATTCAGTTGTTGATATTTAATTTGTTATTAGAAATATCTTTTTTACCGTAATTAAAGCACCGGCTACATTAATGTAAATTGTCATTTCGAATGCTTCTTCGTTTCACATATTGCAGTCTTCTTCATTCTGCTGTCCCTTTTTTCACATTATTAAAGCTAAATTTGAGCTTTTCAAGTTGTGTTTAAAAATAAATACGGTCAGTGAAATGAAGTTTAAACGAAATGACAATATTGCTGGGGAAAATCATCTCATACATTTGAAGTTTTCATAATGTAATTTCAGGGAGTTCTATCGTTTCAAAGATGTTTAACGGAATAAAAATTCATGAAATGAGGTTGGGTGATGCGTTGCGCTGCAATTAATCCTAATATTAAATAATAATTGCTACAACGCTAAAAATTAAGTCAGCCCTGCTTTATTTTCATTCATACTAGACAAATAATTTCTCGAAAGCATCAAAAACGAAAGTGATCCCTTTTGGAATCATTAAATTTAATTATTGGATGAAAAAAGCCATTTCACCGTGAAAGGTGCTTTTGGGAATTGAATTGAAATTTTTTATTTTCTTTGATTGCTTGAAGTTTAAGTCATTATTTGTGTATTTATTATTGTATCGAGAATGTGCTCAAATTTCGATTTAAAAAAAAAATCAAGGTGGGTGTGGCATAATATTAGGATGAAATGTGTTCCTCCATAACTGCAATGTTCTGGGTCAGCTATGGTGATCGGGCTATTAACTAATTATAAATATACTTGTACTTCATTCTTCTGCTCCTACTATCTATTACATACTAACTCGTTATTATTAAATAGATCGGAGAGTAACCGATTTGTTTTGTCTGTCTCCATCAGAAATCAGGTTCGAACGAAGATAACAGCGGAAACTGGAAACGTAGGAAAGTGGATAGTAAAAATACTGAGTTAAACGGAGGAAACAAATACGACCCGGAAGAAACATTCGACGAATGCCTGGAGGACAATACTTCAGAAATAAGTGTAAGTTTAAAATGCAGTTTTGGGCGAACACATTTTTATTTACTTTCGCTTTTATGTATCCTGCAGTTTACCCGTTTTGCGTCCATTATTAAAACGGGGGTTTTCTTCCTTTTTCTCGCTTTAGGCAGAAATGAAGTCAGAAGGGACTGTCAAAATGGAAGCAACTGAACAGGAAGTAGCGGGAGAAGAGGATAAAGCTATCAAACAACCTGCTACACCTCGACGAGTTAGAAGTCGCGCTACAAAAAAGTAAACATTCCCAAGAACAGTATCATATGAGGCAATTCATATTAATTTTAATTTGCTCCCAAAAAATTTTTTTAAAAATATTTTATACTCTTAAGTTTTCCATTATTAAGCGAAACTAGTGATCATTTCAGGCTGGGTATAAATCCTTTATATTCGGTTTTTTAACATGACCTTTTTTCAAATAAATTATTAAAGATTGCCCTTAGCTAAGTGATACTTGGTAAATTTTTAAGAATTTCATTAAAAAAGAATTGTAAATTTTTCATACAGTCATAGAATTTAAAAAGAATTCTTGTTCAGTTAAGCTTTCCTAAGCGATATTGTTTTCTTTCGAAAAAATCGCGAAATAAAGGAATCGCATTTGGAGGGGAAAATTTTACAATTGCAGTCTCTTAAAGAGATGCTAAGAATTTCGAATTTATTATGAGATTAATATTCCTTTTTAAAGAATATTCCAAACACAAATTATTCTCGGCTTTTCTATCCTTCAATTAATGCGTAGATATTTAAGGTCGAGTTAATTTATTATTTTTTAAAAGTGCGATATGCTACATAATGTTGAGGAAATGTCAGTAAATCAACATGTGGTTGTCATGGGGTAATGAACCATTTCAATCTATTTGCTTTCTCTGTGTTAAAATTAGCTGGCCCGCTGATATATAAATCTAATATTCACATCTTATAATAATTAAATATCAAAATTTCTTAAGTTATTATTTAAGTAGGCTATTTATCTTTAGTTGCCATTGAATTTTATTATATATCAAAAATTTTTGACGAAATTCAAAATCATATCTAACCTATTGACATAAATTCATATTTATACAAGTATTTGAAGGTCATTTTAACCACATGGATGAATTTAAATATCGTTATTCCTTTGATTTTATCAAAGCACTTTAGTTAAAAACCCATCTTCCTGCCTTATAAGTTTAACAATTATAAGACAAGTATTTTTTCTGGAGCGAATGAAGGGAAAATTCCTAAATCCTTTTTGATTTGTATTAGTGATATTTTTGCAAGAGTGAGATCAAACACTTTAATAAATCAAAAAGCAAAATTTTCCCACTAAAAGTTAACGTTAGTCCGCTAAAAGTGGTAAAATTCGAATTCATTTATTAACTTTTAATGGAACGATAATTGTTACATTAATAATTTCTTTCACATTTTAAATCTAATGCTGTTATATACTTATAAGGTAACAGCATTTAAATATTAAAAAAAATCTTAAGCCATGTGTCTAGATAATGACCTATGATTACAAAAGAACTTAAACCAGATATCGAAAATTGTTACAATTTTTATAGGATTTAAGTTCATCTTTCTTGAGTTAAACTTTTATTTGTGTTTGAAGGGGAAGCTGCATTTTTTCTAAACAAATTTGGAAATTTGATTTTACTTAATTTGGTTTAAAATCTTATTAATATTTTTATTTAACTTGAATCTAATTTTTTATAAATTTAGTGTCTCGTTCATTTTCTCCAGATAGTGACCTAATTTTGCCCTGACGTATCAGTATTAGTATTACCTAATATTAATTTTTGTGAAGTTCAGGAAAATAATGCTGAATTTAAATACGAAATTAGGAATTGAAGGCCAAAATATTTAAATTATAATATAATAAAATTTTTTTTCGTAATTCAGCATTAAGCATTTTACAATATTTGAATATTAGGCAAAATTATATATTGATTGATAATCAGTACAATCATTTTTCTTCCAAATATCAGCGCTCTGTTCTCGTGCATTTTGGGCCAGCCTATTGTGCAAAATAATTTTTATAATGTAATTGATTCGTTTTTGAATTCTGATAAAATTCAAATATATATTCATGCATGATAATTATGAAGTTTTGAGTTACAAGTATGATCTGTATATTGGAATTCAGTTTTAATTGGAATATATTTTCATTGCACAATTTATTAATATAAGTGATTGTAGTTAAGATCCGCTCCTCAGTGCATAAATGTTTGGCACTGGTACTGCTCAGTAGAAATCAAGTTTGAAAAATAATAAAGCTTTTTTTGTCAGTGAATTCTATTTGATATTGATATTTTACGTCTCTTGATAGTGTATCAAGAAACAAAATGTTTCTGAATGTTTTCTTGGGGTAAGCGGAAGAAGGCCAGGAAGGCGGGAAATGTGAATAATCATTTTAATTACCGATTGTAATAAAAATTTTCAATGTAAGGAACGCGAAGTTCGTTCACTTTTCAATTGCTTTAGAAATTAATGACCTTCTCCATTTGATCTTTAATCTAATTTAGACTAATTTATAGTTTTACGTAAGTGTTAAATTTCAAATTAGAATTGAAAGTTGGATTAATCTCAGAAAAGTAGCAAATGATGACTTGTATGCTTTCAGTTTGACGATTTTCAAAATAAAACTACGTATTTTATTCAATTTTTTTATTTTGTTATCCAGTTTAAATTCCTTAATTGTGAATTATCTGAAGAATCAACTCTTGATATTGTTAAATTAGCAAAAAATGAAATGGAAAGCAATGAAAAATATTTTGAAGCATATCAAACGTGCGAAATGATACAGATTTTCTCGTCTCAAAACAGAACATTCAAAGCTCAGCAGTCTTTATTTCATATCGAAAATGGTTTTTGCTTTTGCACCAAATATTGGCTTTTATTTGAATCTATGAGTTAGAAAGTCGAGAAAGCGAAAGTTGCGAAAAACTGCAAGTATTTGTATTAACAGCTTGTATGGTAGCAACTGGAAAAATTACATTAATATGAAAATAGCCCCGATTCTTGGTTATTTAAAAAAATATGGAATTGCATCAAGTTATGTCATATTTCAAATATGAAGTAAAACAATTATGAAAGACAAGATTTGTCTTAATTTGATAATGAAAAATCTAAAAAGTAAGGCCAAGCTTTTTAATACTATCTTATGAATATCACCTATCCAAAGAACTTTGTTTAAACACAGGTATTGTCTTATGAATCATCACCTCGAACCAAATATTTGTTTATGAGGAATGGTCGAGTTTCCTTTGCGGATTTCAACAATAATCATAATCCATGCTATATTGGATTACATATTGACTGAAAAAAGAAAGTTTCGTCCATGATACACTTCCTCATAAGGTTTCATTTGTTAATTTTTATTACATTTTAATAATTGGGATTCACGTACATGAAATTTTAATCAAACTATGCGAATCTTTTTTACGGATTAGGTTTCATTTTTAGTCAAAAACCAAATTAATCATTTTGATAAGTAAATATTTTTAGCTAAAAAATTGTAATTGGATATTCATAATTTCGGAATATAATGTGAGCTGGTTCTAAATTAAAAAAACCATGAAGAAGCTGTTAACTGATGAAGTTTTTTTTTTTAAATATTTTGCCTTATGGATAAGGCTTCAAAGTACATGGCAGAAGTTAAAACAAGTGATGGAACGATTTATTTAAAAAAATATGGAAAAATTTAAATAACGCTTATCATGAATATTTCGCTTTATTCTTCCAAATAAATAAAATATCGCTGTAAAAGCCATATAATTATTTTACTTAAAAATATGTGAGAAACGAGTAAAAGTAACGATAACTTTTAGAGCGGTTAAAAAATGTCATTTCGGAGAAGTTGCTGACACGACTTTGCGACGTCAAATGCGATTTATGACCGTGGATTATATAAAATTTAACGGATTTTTAGGGTGTTGTTGCTTCAGTTTTATATTAATTTCAAAGAATATAATAATTTTAATTCAACAACTATACTTATTTGTCTTCAGATTAATCGAAGATCGATTAATGCAATAGCATGAATGTAGATTAATTTTGTTAATTAATAAAGTGATTTTGCACCTTCAAGAAAAGAACAATGGTTTGGATGATTCTGATTTCACTACAGATAAAATTCAATATATTCGTGATTTATAAACATCATAATCCATAAAGGAAATCCGATCTTTCCTCATATAGATAAATATTTGTTGTAGAGAGATAATTCATTAGGAGTATGTACTTATATTTGGTCAAAGTTTTTAGTTGAGCAATATCCAGCTGCATTCCTGTTTGAATGTTAACTTGGAGTGGGGATGAAATTATATAAGTGACAAATTTCCGTTACATGAATGTTTCTTTGTAGCACCGAAAATGATTCGATCACAAGTAAGTATAATCTGAATCTGTCAAATTCGTGATATTTTTCAACTTTACATGATAACATTGCATGTTTTTCGAATATGTTCCAGAACAATAGTATTCATTTTACTTTAACAATTATAATGCTTATTTGTACCATGGTTTTCACGGATGAGCACTTCCAAATTATTCAACCACGCCAATCAACCATAAGTGACAATTCAGACAGGCGGGAAAGAATGACACAATTGCAGGACTCGTTCGTACAGTGGCGGGATCATCGTATGAAAAATTATCCGGAAACTTACCTTTCATTGGATAGATGGTTCGCATTAAATTCATATCTTCCCAGAGATTATTTAAAAATAAATCCGCCACCAGAAATATTACAATTTCCGGTCCCTCCAATATTTGATCAAAGTCAATTCAGAGAAATGGATTCAAGGTCAGGATATCAAGAACATGCAGCCCTGCCAAATTATTCTGTGGATAAACTGGAAAGAGGAAGATCAGATATTGATCCGACAGAGAATGATTATGGAGATTTAGGGTAAAGTGGGATTTTTAAAAAATATAAATTAAGGTAGAATAATAATAATAAAAACAAATTTTAATCGATGAAGTAACTGACGCTTTGCGTGTTACTTTGTTACAGATTCAAACGTGTTAAAATTGCCTAATGATGCGTAAAAGGTTTATATATATTATTAATAAGATGATATAATTTAATAATATGAATGATTTAGATTATCATTAATCAATTTTAAATAATATTAATTATATGGAGTTTCTTAGCAATGGTTATCATTGGTTAAAAACTTATTTTATATGGATGCGTGTTTATTAGACTATTATTATATGTATGTGTACATAATCATTCATATAAGTTGATTAAAGCCTGATATAAATTATTATTTAACATAAAGCAAGCTTTAATTAGGCTAAGTTTTAAGATGTTTCGTTGAAATTTTATTTTGAAACATTTTATTTCATATTTAGACTATCATTTCATCTCTGTAAAATTCTATTACGTGAACAGTTATTTCTATCCGAGACCACAAGGACCGTTTGCACTGCCAAAATTCACACCTCTGGGAGGTACTTCTCATAAGGAATCAGCAACTAAAGCTCCTACTACGGTCGGAGACAAAGAAGAAACAACGGAAATTATGACAGTCATTGAAACGACGATGATTCCTCCTAAAAGTAAGGTTTGATTCACTTTCATTTTGATAATAATCTTTAGGAATATATAATATTTGAATATTTAAAATTGCGATTTTCAAGAATATTTTCCTTCAACTTATAAACTTTTTCTCCAGTTGCGACTTTTAAAGTTAAATTTATTTTAAAAATTTTCTTATGCAAAGTTTTCATTCACATTTTTTTGGAACTCATTAAATCCCAAATATTTGAAAATTAATACTTTTTAGATATTGAATTTCTGCTGGGATTTTATCTAACAAAAAAACTTAAATATAACATATTTCATAATCTGATTTGGCAATATATTGGTCAAAGCATTATACTATTTCACACTGCTACCACACATATGGTACCAGTACCACACCATCATACTAGTGTAATACCCATATTTGACGACCCCTGCTACGCTAAAAGGTTTGTTCTTAATGTTGTACCCCAACAATTCACAATTCTTGGAAAGGGCGGCCTTTGATGAATGGGTGAGATGGACAATCAATGGATGGTCGTCCAATT
>JAOWBB010006718.1:0-19382 GCA_028565995.1 Ricinus marginatus
TTTTTTTTGTTTTTTTTTTTTTTTTTTTTTTTTAGTGGAAAAATATATAAGAGCAGCAGCTTTTTTTTTTTTTTTGCCCCGTCGGAAAAGGCTTTTCCCCTTTTTACCCCCGCCTAAACCCCAATCCCGCCGCCTTCCTCCGTGTTTTTCTTTATGGAACCGTAATCGAATTTTTCCCAACGCAGCGTAAGCTTTTCAATAGACTTTAAATGACGAGGCCCGAGCGATTTCTCTCCCGAATATTCGACGACGGAGCGGAAACACGTGACCGGGGACAGACCGTCGGCGGGAAGGAAAAGCCGGTTGGGAAACATTTCGGATTTGACTGCGATAACTCGGAAATGCCGGAAAGCACCGGATAACAACTTTCTTTTTTTTTTTTTTTTTTTTTTAAAATGTCCAGAAACGTGGAAATTGAAAAATTCGATCGAATTCAGGTCGCAAGAAAAAAAAAAAAAAAAAGATAAACGCCAAAGCGCCATCCTTCGAAGTCGTAAGCAGCGGTCCATGAATGTGTAATCGTGCATCATTTTCAAAGCGAATATCGTTTCATATGGTAAAATGAACGGGTAAGCAGTTCGTTTATGCCGTCATTAAACATAGCCGGCAAAGTGGTAACGGGCAATATTAAAAAATATTGCCTGCGTATGAAATGAGCTTTCCCGGGAAGAAAGGAAAATACTGGAAAAGTAGAAAATTTCCTTTTTTTTTTTTTTTTTTAATTTTCTCATACTTAAAAACTGAAATCCAGGTTTTCTCCGAACTCGCAAATTCAATTTCCAGAACTGGATGATGAATTTAAGTGAAAGGGGAAAATTCATATTTCATTATAAAAATTTTCAATTTGAAATTTGAAATTTTTTTTTTTTTTTCCATCTTCTTTTACGTAACATGTTATAAGTTTTCAGTCAGGTACTGGAAAACTTCGCGGAAGGTACCGAAACAGTTTTCGATGAGAATCGAGCAGATTTTTCTGCATTCACCGGCCGATATTCCGGTTTTTTTTTTTTCGATGTGCCCCGAGTCGATGCTCAGATATTAGGAACTTCAGTTGATTGATGGTCAAATGGCATTTCACGTTCGATGTCCGAAAATCCGTTCGGAAAAGTCACAATTTTGATGAATGGCTTGGATAAATTAAATATCATATATATAAATAAACATATAAATTAATTTTTTGAAAAAAAAAGTTTTTTTTTTCGGTTTTATTCGCATTCTGATCGACTGAAGCTGATTTTTTTAAATCGAAGAATGAGGGATGATTATGAAATAATATACCTGCAGCATATCATACGCATTTATATGTACGTATATACTTATAAAAAATACTTATACACAAATAATGAGTTATGTTTCTTCAAGTCTTAGCAAAACTCACTTCTTTTCCTCTATCCTTTTTTTTTTTTTTTGCTCCTGTTTTTCTGTTTTTTCTTAACCGGCAGTTAATCTTATTCCCTTGAATTTGGGATGTCTTATTCCAGACATTCCCTGCAGATTCCCTGGGGATCTGGAAAACGTAAACAAAAGCATGTAACACATACGATAAGCTAAGAATGGGATTTCAAATGATTTTGCATTAGTGGGAGGAATGTGTGCAAAGCGCTCCGGGAAAAGTTAAGCATCGTTTTTAACTGAGGAAAAACCATTCTTTTTATCCATTCCCTTAAACATTGCTTTCTGCAAGGAAGAAAAACATCTTGAACCATTCTGATATATTCAAATTAATTTTTAATTGCAGAAACGTTCATATGACGTGGAACAAGATCCGATTCGCGCCTGCGGTACTTCTCATATCGTAAAATATGAAAAATATCTTCCATACGTATCGATTATTTCTATATTGATGTGGGCTTCTTTAATATGGAAGATTTTATTTCCATTCCAATTTTTTTTTTTTTCCGTTTGAACAAACCCAAGGGGGAACCGATACAATGGAGGAACTTTTACGGAGGCAGGAAAAAATTACATACAGCAAAAGCCTCGCTGCGAAAGGGAAGGGAAAAAACTTTCTAGCATAAGAATAGACCATTAATCAATGTTTTCAATGTCAACACACACTGCTTCAGTTTGTCTTCCATTATGCAGGAAAATTTGATTTTTACTCTCGAATTTCCATATTTAAATCGACATTGCAATTTTTTCTTCAATGAATTTATCAATATTTCAACCTTAATGGCAAAATAGTGAGTCCAACAGATGTTTTAATAAAATATACAACTGTGTACGCTGATTACTGTCTAGCATTGCTCCGTCATGGTTTGCATCGCATTTGCTGAAACAGGGTAATTCCTTGTATCGGATCTATTCCAAAACATGCTTCCGATAACACATTCTAATGGATTTAAGTCAAAATGAAAAGCCGATACAATTAGAATATCAAAATTATATAATTATTTTACACAAAAAAATTCTAAATCTATACAAATTTCAATTCCATATCACTAAACATATTTAAAATATGTTAAAAATTCAAAATTAGTCACATATTCTCAGAATCACTCATTTCAATATTTATATATATCATAATCACATATATATATATAACATCACATATTTTCAAAAATATTATGTATTAACAGTTTTTTATTAGTTTTCATAAGTAATTTGGAAAGCAAAATACATTAATATCAATTTAATTAATTGTTATAATTAAAATAAAATAATATATTTATATCAAATTACTATATTATAAATTTTGTGTATATATATGTATAAATATAAATTTAGAAATATAAAGAAGAGAAAAAGAATTTGAAGAAAAATAATATGATATTATTGAATATTATTATATTATATGTCAGTGCAAATAGACAATAAAGTTCAGTTACCATCATATTCTTATAAAAAACATACATTCTCTTACTGCATTATATAATTTAATACGCACATTTAATAACAACTATTACAAAATATTTTGAAATAATTATCAATTTTTGATACTTATTTTCATACCACATACTTTTAAATTTTAAAAACTATAAATTTACAAAAAAAAATATATATATTATATAAATGTGTATATTGCTTTTAAATTTTATAATATTACGTGAACATAACATTTGGAATATTTTATACTGTTGCCTTTCAATAAATGGAAAAAAAATTTAAGACCTTTTACATAACTTTTTTATACATTAGATAGATTAATATAAATTAGTAAATACTAAGGTGAGAAGAAATGTGGTTCTGTAAATTGCAGTGAATTTTGACTGAACAGTACTTCCTTTTGATTTTTTATGTTCGGGAAAAAATTTTCATTTAATTTGTATCTAATTTTTCTATAATTATTCAAATTATTAAATTTTTCTTTTTCTTTAGCATCTGCCGCATTAGGTTTTTATTGATATATGAATGGAGTGCATTTATTGAAGGTTATACATCTTGGTACGAACTGTAAAACGTAAATAAATTTGCTTATGGCTCTTATTTGGCATTTGGTACATTAATTCCGCTTAAAACGCAATTTTCGCATTTTGAATTAGGTATTAACCGGAAGTTTAAAAGAAAGAGTAAAAGTTTCAAGTGGAGGCTCTATGAGAAAACTTTTCTTGCCGATCCATAACGGATGATAAACTGGATAAAATATCTGGAATATTTATTCGAAAATTGAATTAACTAACTTCATTTAACGAAGATTCTCGTACATGGTTTTTCTTTTCAATTGCATTTTTGGGGCTTATTTAGTGCATCGCCGAGTCAAATAAAAGGAGAAGAGAAAGGGGATGGGAAAACGCGTTTTTCAGGATTTCGGAAAAGTAGGGAAAGCATCAGCATTAAGCAACGGAAGCGAAAGTTTGATTTCCCGTTGAAAAACCAACACAACAAAAAACAATTCTTAAGGTTTATTTTCCTACTTTGGAGTCCCCACACAAATTCATCCCCTTGGCCTCCCACAAGCGCTTTTACCCTCACAAGCACCACCACCTCCCACTTCCACCCCCTTGTATGATGGCTTCTTCCCCGTTTCCCATCCTACATCTGAGCAGAGTGCGCTTCAGATTGAAACGTCATATGTGCCCTTTGAAGAACGTCTGGACAGACAGAAAAAAATAAATAAATAAAATTTTTTTATTTCACCGTTTACGCGGCACGGTTAATGCGGACTTGGACTGCGGTGATCAATCGACCGGCCGGTGAACGGGGAGCCACGGAAAGACGGTTAAGCTGCCCTTCGTAACAATCGTGTAATTAACGTCGAATGAACAGAAGTTTAATTTCAAACTTCGGATCTTCTTCGCATCAGAAAATGAAGGAAAAGAAAAAGATCATCTAAAAAAGATCACATCAAAGAGAAAAAGGAGAGACAGAGAGAGAGAGGAAAGAGAAAAAAAAATGAAAATTCAACAGAAAAGACATCATTTGATCTTATTTGGTTTTTCTCGAGATCGATTACTATAAACTGGGAAGCAGAACCCTAATGTCATCTTTTCAGAATGGGGGTTGAAATGCTTTCGCCGAGAAATAAGAAAGCCACCCCATTTCCTCCGGGCGAAGCATCCAACTCCATCTTTTTAAGGCTCTTATTCAAACCGAAGAAGAAAAAATAAGAAAATTTTCCGAGGCGCAGAATTCCAAGGGGTTTCTCTGGTTTCGAACCGCGTGTTTAGCTTACGAAGCGATCTCTTCCCTTCGAATCCGATCGCTTATAAGGCACTTTCATTTTATAACAGTTTGATTTTAATGCAGGGGATTTTGGGGGGAGGGTTGAGTGGGGTACCACGTGTGGCGCTTTATGCTACATCCTCAAAAAAAAAAAACAGGAATTACTTATTTTCCCGAATGTGGAAATAAGGAAAAAAAGGAAGGAAAATTTCCCGGCCGTAAGTTAAGCCTCTCGATTCTGTAGAAAAATTTTCGAGGGCGAACCTTTTTGTTTTCCTTTTCTTCTTCTTTTTTTTTTCTTCCAGCCGAGCAGAAATAAGGAAAAATGTTGTGAAAAATAAAAAAAAAAAAAGGAAAAGGCAATATTCGAGATCAGAAATGAGATTTGACGACTGGATGATGTGTTTGTTCGCGATGAAAGAAAAGAAAAAAAAGGAGAAAAGTCAGAGCCCCGGGTTTTTCTTTTTTTTTCCTCCTTTTTTTTTTTTTTTTTTGCCAGAATCTATTTGCTTTCTCAGCGATGAAGATGCTGCAAACGCGGAGTGGATCCAGGCGAAAGATGCTGCGCGCGGAAAAATAAATTTATCTTAATTTCAAAATGGAAAGGAAAATGGAGACGGCGAACAGTCAGCAGCACAAATTAATGGAAATAAATTGTGCGTCGCGTTTTGAGTTGCAGGGTAATGGCTAGGAAGAAACAAATGCTTCTCTTCGCGAAAGAAAAAGGGAATCGGAGGGAAAATATAAATCACCTAACCTTTTACCCATGTCCAATTGTGCAGGGCGGAGGAAGACTGTCTTCCTTCCCTGCTCCTTCTGTCACATTCAGAGTTCGGAAGAATAAGAACGCGAACAATAACTTAAGGATGACTCTCTGCTCGTTTTCGCCCGGGGGAAAATCTCGAAGTTTCACGTGGCGGAAAACCAATCCGGGTCATCTTCGAGCTTTCAGCTTGAACGTGGAAAATTCTAACGCAGCCGAATGTGGGCAGCGATTCTGACATCCTCCCCGATGAAGCTCGAATTCTGGGGGGACGGGGGGGGGTGGAAAACCCGAAAACAAAGAGCGAGAATAGGTTCTCCCGACATGCACTGCGGTACGTCAGCAACAAGCGCGAACCGTATAAGCAATCGCTAACTGGAACGCAATCCTCATATTAAAAAATTATAATCGTACAGTTTTTCAACTTCCGCAACTTCGTGTTCACCGAAGAAATGTTTATTTAAATAAAAGTATTCGATGCTTAAAATTTCTCAGCACGATTGATTCATGCATCACTTTTTTTGGAGGATGTCCTAACAGGATCTGAAAGGGAAAAGTTTAGCATTTTGGAGAAGCTTCGAATGTATTTTTCAGATTTTGAAAAAACCAGGTCCGGTTTTTAAAGATGGAACATGGGCTACGTTTTGAATTTCACGAAGTAAACGTTGTATCATGAATTATCTTATAAACTAGTCTGAGGTCTTGCAACGGCATCAATTTTCGATCGGTTTCTTTTTAATTTTTTTAAATGGATTTTTACATATATAACGGAAAGTCTACATTATATCTGAATTCTAAAAACTGTATGGATATATATATATATGTAGCGTATCGGACGGAAATATAAATTAGAAATATATTTACCGTTTAAATTTCAATATAGGAAGGTCAAATGGCGGTCTGCTCATAATTTACTTATCTACCGTATGGTGCCGTAACATTTATGCAATATTTTTTAAGGTATTTAGTGCTTCCTGCTTGTATGGCGGAAAGTGCGGAGACTGAACCGTCTTCGAACGTTGGAATTAATATTTTTTTAATATGTATATTAAAAAAAAACAAACTTTTTTTGTGCATATTTTAAACCCTTCGATAAAAGTCTTGATTTCTTAACTTTTTTTCTCATTCAGAATTTCCTTCTTTTTTTTTCCCTCTTATCCGGTGAAGGGGCTAATTTAGGTTTAAGTTAAACGTCAATCCTCCAACCAATTACAATGTTGATGTTGAAAACTTACTTTACCTATTGTTGGTGTGTTCTTCATGAAACACATTTCGAATGAACTGGGCTAAAGTCTGGTGAGTTGGTGACTGCGATGGACTGGGATTAACAAGAAGAAAAATTCTGGTAATGCCTCGAAATTTGTGTTACCTTCTTTGAGACGGATCAGTGAATAGAAAATTTCGAACGTTACTTTATTTTATTTCATTTCTTTCCTTGCTCTTAACATAGTTTTGAAGCGGAATTGCACTAAAGGAATTATCATTGTTTTCATGTTTGCCGTTGAATTTCAGTCGGTTCCTGGTCCACGACGATGATATCATCGCGAAAGCACAGTAAATTTGAGAATTTTTCCACTCCCGCGAAGCAACCACTGTGCGAAGTTCTCGGGCCGGGCAAACCTTTCTGTCACATTTTCCCCGCGTTAAAAAAAAAAAAAAAAAAAAAAAAAAAAGGAAAAAAACGGGAGCGCACCTTTGTGAGAAGAATTTCAAGATTATTCACGACCGATGACATTCAACTACCTCTATCACCATCACTGAATAAATTATACACTGAATCCGTGAATTCCTGCTCACGATATAGTACACTGTTTGGTTAACACAAAAATTATTTTTAATTTGCATATGAATGAAATAAAAGTGTGATACGCAGTCCCTAGTTTTAAATAGAAACTCCTATCTCAAGGGTCTTTCCATTATCTCTTATGCTTTTCTTTTGTTCCCACGAAGGTGCCGGCAAAGGAAAAATATAAAAGGATATTCAAATTGCATGAGAAAAAATGCCATGCTCCTCTCTCTCTCTCTCTCTCTTATAATTACAGAGCGAAAATTAAGCTCCCGGCAGTTAAATGTGTCAGGGGTCTGTCGCATCTCTTCTGCAATGGTGTGGAAATTAAACTCCCGACTACCCCCGGCACGGAAGAAGTGAAGTCCGATCCGGTGGCAGAGGTTCATCCCTTTGTTCAGTCTTACGTGGCGGGAGATAAGGCGATTGACCAAGAGTTAACTCAAACTTAATTATCCACCTTATAATTTCTCTCCCTTCAAAACGGGGGCACTGCATCAGTTTGCCGGGGTTCGACGCTGAGAACAAGTTTTTCACAAGTCGCCACTTATTATTTTTCATAATTCACTTGCAATGGTTCGTGACTTTCAATACAAATGATATTCATTTGGCCGAATTCCTCTTGACGTTCACGAAATTGCCCACTTAAAAGATATCTTCCTTGAAGTGGTTTCCAGTCGCATCATTAATTTTCAAAAAAAAAAATAAAAAAATAAAATAAAATCCGTTCTATTTTTGTTAAACAAACGCGTGCTTGTCAATTTTGGACTGCGGGGCTTTATGTACCTTTAATTTAGGTTGACCTACTCAATTTCAGTCCAGGGACTGCTGCTGAATTACGGTATTTCGAATCTCCTCCCAACCGCATACTCATGAAAATTAATTAGCGTGGTTTAATTTGGTAAAGAAAAAAAAAATGTGTACAAACAATCAGAGGGACAAAAGTAAATAAATCCGGATTAAGATGTGGCTGTAGACAAATATTGATAACTTATAGTGAACATCAATTATATTTTCACATGGGTTAGAAAGGTCCTGAATGTATCAGATTTAAAGTCAATGCTGAGACCATAAATTAAGATTTCGGGACACTTCGTTGTAGGTGACCTGGTAAAACAACAAAATATAAGATTGATGGTAACAAAAAGGAAAGGATATAAATATACATCCTTACATATTTTATCCGCTTCCTTACTAAAAGTGGAAGGAAAATTATCAGAACTGGACGGCGAATATTTACGAAGTTCACTTTTTATGGTAGACAATGACAACTACATTGAAACGATAATGATAATGATGATGAAAGCCTCTTCTTATTGTGGCTCAGAATATGGATCCATTAAAAGTATATTTTTTTTTTTTTATTTGACACGAAAAGCCGTACAGCGTTGAGGTGAATGTCTTTATTTAATATTATAAATAAATCTTTTTTCATATTAATTCTAAAATCGTCATTGATTGACGTGCTGTCAGATAATGGCAATTTTTTTTAATAAGAGTTACACGCTTTGTACCTCCACAAATGCACTTTCACCTTAAACTTAAATATATATATATATATTTTTCAGTTAAAAAAATAAATTATTATAAAAATAATCTTTAAATTAATTGCACAAATGTAAGGCATTTATTAGACTACGGTTTACAACTTAATTATTTAGCTGAGACCGAAAACAGAATTAATTATATAATTTATGTAGTTTTGTTTTGTGGTTACGGTTAAGAAATATGTTTTACATTCACATTAATTATAAATAATTCTCATGTAGATTCGCATAGTGAATGAAACAAAATCTAATGTTCCATGCAGCTGTATACTTCTTTTTTTTTTTTTTGACTTAGCCTCAACGTCCTGTATCCGCATTCGAAACAATTAAACACAATTAAAATTATAACTGTTTTATATAACACTTTTAATGTGATACTCACAATTAAGAAGGTTAATCTTCCTCGGTTTTGCAAATAACGAAGAGCTCATGAGAAGTTTGATCGTATCTCCGATGACCGAAAATTCATTTTTGCGGAGTGAGCCATTAATTAATGTCGCCATCATACGTTTCAACAGCATTTCGAGCGCCTTGAAAAGAAAACGCAATTAAAAGACGACGTTACAAGCAATAAAGGGTCGGTTACGTGAAATGTTTGAAGTTCACATGGAAAATAATTGAGCCACTGGAACGAGATGAAGCAAGGGAAACGGGCAAATGAAAAGCGGCAATCGATCTATTTTTTTTTTTTTTCTTTTCTCCGGGCAAATCCCAGTTTTTGAGCGCAACTGATGATGTAAACGCTGCTGCCACGGGGTATCGCGAATCACTGTCCCGCTGCCGCAGGGTATCGCGAGTAAAGCTTTCGTCTGAGAATTTAAAAAAAAAAAAGCTGCATTCGAATTTGATGCGATTTGGGAAATGCCGGGAGCCCAAAACTCCTCTGATCCTCCCCGCTTTCGGGACGCACAAAAAAAATAATGAAAGGAGGAAAAAATAAAAAAAAAAAAAATGCGCACATTGTTACAATGAATGAATCGAAATCTATTACAAAAAATTTAAACAAAGAACCGTGTTAAAAACGGTATTTCAGAAAATAAAGCCGTTGATGAAATTAAACGAATGGTAATAATAAGTGAGGAACACCTCTTCGGCTGGGCCCGGTACCGGCAAAAGCCGATGATGGCCGTGTGCTCAGCATTCACGTTTGGCCCATCTTAAAGCGAACCCCAAAAATAATGCTTCTTCTTTTATCTTATTGAACAACTTCCAAATGCATGGAGTCATTGGTTCCAGTTAGGTGATTTGCATACGATCTGCATACGAATTTCCAGCATGAACAATGATTTTATTTTATTTTATTATTATTATTTTTTTTTTTTTAAATATGTCAACCTTCGGTTTTTCCTTTCAGTATTTTGTTTATATACCTGGCCGTATTTTTTTTCAATTAGCAACGCACACCCGTTTATAACCCAACAGTTCGGTGAGCCCTCTAAAGGCGGCACCGTTAGCCCGACAATCTCATTAGTATTCAACGTTTTATATATATATATATATATATATAGGCATGTTCACGTGGAACGGAAGCTAATGATGATTACTCGCTCGTAGAGACAAAGTTCACTAAATAAATAGTACTGGTTTTTCTCAATTATTTTATTAAAATGATAAGGCTTGT
Source organism: Ricinus marginatus (assembly GCA_028565995.1). Taxonomy (NCBI): domain Eukaryota; kingdom Metazoa; phylum Arthropoda; class Insecta; order Psocodea; family Ricinidae; genus Ricinus; species Ricinus marginatus. The sequence continues at coordinate 10,320 of JAOWBB010006718.1, forward strand.
CCGCACGATATTAACGATGCCGATTGTTTTTCGATACGAAAAAAATTTCGCATGAACTTAATATCAACCATTAAACGGATCTATTTAGCAAAATTATTAATTTCTAACATAATTTAATGTCTGTACGGGTAATCGTGAATCACATGTTTGATTCAAATGTGTATTATAAAAAAATTCCATGCGTTTATTGCTTTATTTTAATTAATGCCTGTATAAAAATAAACTTCCATGCGTTATCAGCCGTTTGTTATGAAATATTAATGTTACATAAAAACTAAATTGATTTATGGATTTTTATATAGGTTCAAGTTTACTCACAGCATCAACATTTTTATGTTAATTTTTTTTTTTTTTTTTTTTTTGTTTAAATCTCTGTCTTTTTACCGGTTATGTATTTTTTTTTTCCTTTAGGAAACTAAACTTCCCGGTTTTTCTCTTTTTCCAGTACGCAAATCTTTTGCCCCCCTTTTTTTTGTCATCGCTGGCAGTTCGAAAAAAAAAGAAAGGCAAAGATCCTTTCTCCAGATTACCGCCGCTTTCTTTCGCCCGAGAATTATAGAAAGAAAAAAGGGAAGAAAATTTCAGCAGGAAATTGGAAATTTCGTTGCAACTGAATTCAACTTAATATCCGTGATGTTTTCTTTCTGAGGAAAAGGAATTTTGTCAGCGGGAAAATTTTCCAAGTTTAAAGATGAAAAGGAACAGAAAAAAAAAAAAAAGAAAAAAGTCCAATCCTTGTGACGTGCCGGGAAATGACTTTTCCTCGGTCCGCCCGAAAAAAAAAAAAAAAAGTCCATCTATTCGAACCGAAAAAATCGCCTCCCCGATTTTTCCGCTTCCCCCCCCCCCCCTCTCCGTTCTCCGGGTTTTTCCGGCAGGATCCGTTCGGATGTCGTCGGTGCCCGAGATGATCCGCTGCCGTGCGGCGATGCGCATTTTGCGCGTTCGGTTTTTCCTTTCGAAAACCGGTGCCTTCGCTTACCTGACTTGGTCCGGTCGAGTCGCCCGGCCTCAGTTTCATACGCCGAGGCGCACCTTTCACGTGATACGTTCGCTTATTATCCCGTTCGATATCGCATAAAAGAAAAGGAAATTTTTCCTTATTTTTTTTTTCCATGCAATTTCCTGGGCGTTATTTCCTTCCCCGGTCCCTGCTAATCAATCACCGAATATCAAGAAACAAGCACGCCGAACCGAAACGTCTGTAAAAATTAACGAACGGTTTAATAACGGTTCAAACTCGGCATATGAAAATGATTGTAATTACGTTGTTTTTTTTCTTTTTTTTTTTTTTCAAGTGCAGAACATTCTTCTCCTATGTCATATTTACATAATGATATATATACATAGCTGAAAAACAACTCTTACGGAGGAGAAAAACCATAAGTCACGAATTAAGTCAATTAACTACGTAAAATAATGGTAAAAATTGATTGTTTTTATGGGATCACAATGGGCGGTTTAAGCGATCTCGTTTTTACATCTTCATTAGGTTCATTATTTGTTTCCTTTGCGGTTAATTATTAAAAATCAGCCGAGCTTGGATAGATGATGCGAGGTACGGCGATTAATTTTGGTAAACCCGAAGCAGTAATTGTCAACCGCCGTCATTTCGGGCGGAAAGCGGGGAAAATAAAATAAAAAAAAAAAAATTCGGAAAATTTTTCGGAATGCGGAAAAACTGAAAAACATTTAGCGGCAAACTCCTCCCCGCACTCAGTGCCGCTCCACTTTTCTCCCATTCACCCGACCGGGGTAATGGACGCGAAATCGGATTTTCGAATCCCGTTTTACCGGCCAACGCGTCCCGTTTCCCTGCAGTTGGGATGTTAGTCACACCGCTGCGGACTTGGAAATGCAAATCAGGTAAATGGACGTTTAATTTGGCGTATCGGATAATTTTCAGGAAGGCGGCGGAAAAAGAAAGGGAAGAACCACTCTGGGCGGAAGGTGCCCCCCCCCATTCAACCCCCCCCCCAGCCGGCAGGAAAGCTGCCGCGATTCCGGACAACTTCGGCAAATGGTTTACCCTCTCGTGCCACGCGGCGCGGCTTCCGAACCACCCGAAAATAATGCGACAGGTATTCGCAGAGTTCCCGCGGTTTTCTGACCCGAAGAGAAAATTATATATGTATATATATTTATAGACACATTATTCGCAAACGGATAAAGGAGACCCGCAAAGCTGGTAAAATACCTGTTAATAATCGATACCGGCGATTAAAAACAAACCTCCGGTAAATATGTCTTTGATTTCGGTACAACAAAAGCGAACCCAAACTAAGACCGTAAGTAATTGACATTTTTATTGCTTTCCAATCGATTTTCATTCGATCAATGTGTCAGGTAGCACTCACATGTAGTCACCCTAACAAAACCGCGTAACTCTATGCCGCGGCCTCCGCGATCCGTCATCAACTTAAATTTTCCCTCGCAGGAGGCTTATAAAAATTTTTACATTGTAATTCAACACACATTAAAAATAATCTTTGGATTTGGGGAGTTTTTTTTTTAAGAGCTCGGTCTTTCAACCCTATAATAAAAGCAACCCTCGTTCTCTCCTAGTGTATTAATATAAGTATATTATAATAAGTTGAAGTTCCTGCCACGTTGTGGAAACGTCTTCGATGAATAGGTGAACGCGTGGAACCGTTAATTTTCCCGGCTTCGAAAATTTCTTGCGCCTTACAGAAAAAGCTTTACGGCAAAAGGATAAAAAGAAAGGCAAACTTTTCCACCGGTTTGGACGGGAGCTGATTTTACCGAAAAGGAATCGCATCCATCGGATGCGATTGCTGTCGCCGACTCGGTTTTTTCGGTATACGCGGGACCCGCCTTCGATGTCAATTTGTATCTCGCATTTGTATGTCAATATTTGAACATCTGAGGTCAAAATTTCACTCGGACGAACGAGCAAATATATAAACAAGAAAATCTTATGGGTTAACGATGATCAGGATTGATCGTGTTCATCCGTTCTTCAACACGGCAAAACCGGATTAGTTGAAAACTCTTTATATGGAAACCACGTCCGAAATCCGATATTTATCTATACCCGCGCTAAATTCAGCATTCAACGTTTCTTTTTATCTTCGTCCACCGTTATGCGAGACGACTTTATACTGCGGCGATTCATCATGACCCAGCGGACCTGTTTTTGGGCGCTGGATCTCATTTTTGTATCCATCTCCGTTAGATCATCTCGAGGATTTGCAGTAAACTCCGTTCTCTATGGAGAATTCCCTTGTATTATTTTTATTTTTTTCTTTTGCTTCCGCTCTTCTCGTAGGAAATGGCAGGGATTCCAAAGGATTCTCCTTCAGGTTCTCCTGAGCCTGAATTTTTTCATATGTCAAGTTCCATCTGGTCGGGGTATGCTTTCCGAGTTGGCGCGATTGAAGTTGTGTCAGTTAATGTATTTTGCATCCGGAGCCGAAAATGCCTTTACACTCTCGAAACGCTTTTCAACATCTTCATAAATAAACATTTTTTTTTTTTTTCTTTTTGCTTTGAAAAGATGTCAAATATGCGAAATTTGTTAGCGGAGGTAATGAATCTCTCTCAACGGCGCGACATAAGTATCACTTAAAATTTGAAATTTAATTTTTTTGTTTTTTATTTTCACATTAAATCCAATCGAAACTTTTTGAGGACCCTCAAACGAATTTCTCGTTTATATTCATAATATTAATTTATGCCAGATAAAGAGTTGATGAGAAGAGACTTGAGATTTGCTCGTTAATGCAAAGGCATCTTTGTTTCTTCAATTCGGAATGATCTTCACTTAATATTTGTCATACCCAAATACATACATTTATTATACGTGATGTCCCAGGAATTGTGATTTTTTTTCCATCTTCCGGCTCGCAGACGAGAGTTTGGATTGAAGCAAATTCCGAATGATGTAAAATTCGAAATTCCGTGAAACTTGCACATTTAATCAAATGTTTGCAGCTAATTCTCTTGTGGGATTTTTGCAATTGTATGTAGAACGCCTGTAAATAACTTCAAATGAAAGAAAGGAAAAATTCGACTTTGTCCATATTTCAGTTATTTTTTTTTCAGCCAGCTCTCATTTCTCTTTTCATCCGAGATACAAATGCGAAAACCAAAATCTATAAATACATGTTTTTATTGTTATGCTTTAAAAACCTGAATTTCTCGACAAGGGCCCTGAAATCATCCCAATTTCATATCTAATTTAACTTTTCATTATTTTCCCTTTCTCATGTGTTATATGGCGAAGTTGATGATAATGGAAATTTACGCTTGTAAATTTTTTTTTTTTTTTTAAATAATTTAAAATAATTTTGTTTGCCAAGACGGGATTTATTAATTAAATAAATAATAAATACACCTGCATTTTCTCGTTTAATTTCTTTTATCCCTCAGCTATGAGTTCACATATTAAAAAATTTACGGCACCCCGGATAACACGTATGTAGGTGTTGCGCCCTTTCATCAATTGTCGGATGATTTTGACGGGTTTGTTCTAGCGTTAGAGCGATGTATTAAACAAACAATTTTCTCAGTCCCAATCTTAATACAATACAAAGGAAAGAGGAAGAGCATCGATGTAAAAAAGCGATCCGGACATTTTATTGGATGGTACGATCAAAGCTTGAACGAGTGAAGCAGAGCAGTTTCCATCCCAAAATATTGCGGCGGCACATTCGTTCTCGAAGCTATCGATCGAGTTTTTTTTTTTTTTCTTTTTTTTATCGTCAGGGGTGGCTTTGTGAAACGAGGGCTGCTGAAGACCGAACGGCTCCGCCTTTTTAGGGGTGGCGGAGAACTGACCAGGGAAAAAAAAAATTAAAAGCGTAATGGGGATGAACAATAACATGCATGGGTGCATCCAATATGGGGGCATCAAATCCGGTTGCATTTGGCAATTTTAACATACGGCTAGCGCATTCTAGCTGCAACTCACAGAAACTGCGCGCGAGTCGAACGCATTCCCGATTTCATAATATAGGGAGGAATAATTACGAAATTAGGGCTGGGCTTGCATTTAAATATCCCCGAAACATTTGGCCACGTGTAAGAACACGTGGTTTTCTTTTATACATATATATATATATATATAATTTACGATTTGCCTCGGAGGTGTAATTTCAATTCGAAGCTCGCATTTAGTTTTAGTCTCCATCCAAGAGACTATTACATCTTTTTATTCAAAATTAACGTATCAACGAGAAGGGCCGACTTCCTGTCATATGCCCCCATGCACTGGAAAACTGGTTTTCGAACAGGCTCGCTGGTCGGTATGCTATCTAGCCTTCGGATCACATGTATCAGGTGCAATCAAAAAAAGGCAGACTTCTTGTCCGGCACGGTCAATTCTACTCATGAAGAAGCTGCAATTAAATTCCTGATTGAACATTTCAACCCCCCCCCCGTGCACTTTAACATGGCAAGTTTTTATTTTCTCCGCTCATGAAGGTTTCCATCCGTAATCCCCCGTCCACATCTCGATAGCGTGTCCGAGTGGAAGATTTTTCCATCACGGATCCGCGCATATTTGCCCGTGCTTCTGCCCTCGCAAAGGAAGAACTTTTCGCTGCAAGCCACACTCACTTACATCGATGAGTGCCTGAATGTCTTCCGTCCACACCCCGAAATGCATATCCATTGCTCGATTTGCTGTCCAGGTCGCGGGCGAGAGGTCTCTCCAATTATCCTTTTTTTTTTTTTTCTCTTTCGCTGTTTAAGCAAGAAGTATTGCCCCCTGTCCCCGACAACAAGCGATGATTCAGTGTTTGAAAGTTATAAAATATTCATAGAAACCCCAAAGCTTTCGTGTGTTTAATTTAGCCGGGAACAACCGGGATGAAAAGCCCATTTTGCTTTAAAAATTACATTCTTAAAAATCCTGCGGGGCTTCAGAGAACTGCGAGTGAAGTTCCATAAAACCCTTCAAAACGACGGTTAATGCGATAGCTGCCGTTTTAAACTCGATATTTCAGTCAGATTAACATTTCCGAGTTTACTTATAAACATTATTTAGCAGAATATAAACTTAATATTAATGATCATAAAGCTTGCCCGATGACGTTGGTTCTTTTAATCGATAAATAACTTATTATCTATTTACTGTATTAGTCATTTACCTGTGAATTGTTTGATCGGTTGAATCCATCACAGCCTAAACTTTTTTAAATAACGTAAAATTGGACAATTCAGCCATTACTTTCGTATGATACCATATGTAGATCAATATCTGCATATAGAACACATATAATATATTATGGAGAAAGTCCCTGACCGGTGCCAAGTAAAACAAACATTTAAAATGACAGTGAGATTCGGCTCGAGTTATACTTAACATCGGGTCGGCGAAATTTACGGTAGTTTTTATTATCCATGGATGAAAAATAATGAAACGAAAAATTATGCCGGCTTTTCCCAAGATTTTCGAACGAGGAGTTACTTATTAATCGGGCAAAAAAGCATTTTTGCCGAATCCATTCGGGACTTTTTGCTTTCTCATCCAGTTACCAGCACATTCACATTTAGGGCTATCCGGGATGCGAAATGTCCGATTAGCTTTCGCAACGTCGTTTGAATATGATGCGAAAAAAAAGGGCATTAAAAAATAATAATAAAATAATATGGATGGTAAATAATGAAATAAAAAATAAATAGGTGGATGAAAAAAATTTCCCATCATTATCAGGTGAAAAATAAACTCTTAAATATTTTTTTTTTTTTTTTGACGACATCTTTTGCAAGTAAATCTTCTCGCTTAATCCGAAGATCTGTGCTTTTCACTCGCTTCCCGGCATTACTTCGACAGCAATTAACGGATATTGCAAATATAAACTGATGCGAAATTCATGTAAATCCACCTACAGATATGGTTGTGGTGCATAACGTGGAATATTAAAGGAAAAAAGTTAAATAAAAATTTTGAAAGCAAAAAAAGAATAATTTTTTTTTTTTATTTTCTTATTTCCTTTTAATATATTTTCTTGTGCATAATGAATGATTTTTCTCTCTCCTGCCGCTGCAAGTGGAAGTATTATTATTATTATTATTATTTTTGGGTGGCCGCTATAACTGAACTAACAACTTCATTAGATGATGTTCAAAATTGGTTTCCAATGCTTATTTTAGCGGCATTCACGTGCAACGATAAATCCAAACCATGAGCATTTGTTGCGTCCCGTAAAAAAATTGAATAAAGTCGGTTATCATTATCCGTGTAAAACCCCGGATTATCCGGAGCGTTTATCTTCGAAAAAATGTACACACACAAAAATCAATCACGTGAAAAAAATAAAAGCGAAACAGCAACTGGAATACGAACAAGAGAAACTGGTTAGGTTATCCAGTTTGGCTCAAGGAAGCGGACGGGCGGAGCGACCCGTTTAAAAAAAGAAATATAAATAAATAAATAAATAAAAATAAATAACAGTTCACTCTCTCGCGCAGAAAAAGCCGTCGAACCTGCGGAAAGTGCCAATCGCCAGCCGCGCTAAGCTTTACCGTTCGAAAAGCCGTCGCAATGCGATGATCTGTTGGGCGGCGGAACCGGAAAAGTCGCACATTCGAGCCCGGACCTGAAATGTTCGAACCTTGCAAACATCGTGTAAATCCCCGGAACAGCACGCACAGGTATTTGCCGGATAATTTTTGCCGGAGTGTTGGCAGCGGCCCGGATCACGAAATCAGTTCGAACGTGAAGGAGAAATATAATTTTTTTAAAATTTTAAATTCCTTCCTTCCTTCCTTCCTTTCCTCCGCCCGATGCTGTTGCATTTCTAATTGCGCACGAATGTTCATTAGCATAGGAAATGTAAATGAAGGGAATATTATTGTAATTAATTAATTAAGGAATAATTTTTTTTTTCTTTTTTTTTTAAACATAAATCATCGTGTGAATTGATAAGAGTGATATTCGGGGCCCGAAGTATGTGGAATAAATTTCGTCGGGGCTCCTAATGGAGATGCCCATTAGGAGGCTTAATCGAATAAAGTGAATTAGCATTAATGCTGCGGAAGCAGAAACAACTTTCTTTCTCCTTAACCAAATTATGATACATGAAGAACATAAATATGGCAATTTAATGGTCAACCATTTATTTTATGATTATATATATTTCTTTTTCTTCTTCTTTTTTTTTTTTTTCGAGGCTGAATTCGTAGGGGCCAAGCAATGGGAAATTATAAATATTTTCAGGTTATTTTGGCAGGTTTTTTTTTTTTTTTTTTTTTTTTTTTTTTTTTTTTTTTTATCCTCGAGAAATCCGCCTCTGACACAATTCCCAAGGAGAAGAATTTCTTTTTCCTTCTTCCCCGGGAGAGGCGAGGACGGCGCTCGGCTCCACGTGAAACCGCGGACGCGAAAGTTATCCCGGACGCTCGGAAGACGAGGCCTCGCGTCATTTCCTTGCCGGAGGAAGAAAATTTCGAAAACGCTTCCGATGCGGGGCTAAAGTGGCACCAGATACGAAATGATTAATAGCACTGGACGTAAAAGAGGAAAAAAAATATAAATAAAGAGAAAAATTTTTGGACCTTGTTTTGGCCGGCAATTATTTATGGATCATGAAATCGACAAGTGTTTATTATTTTCTCATAAGCAGAAGTGCATTAGCGTAGTCAACTGCAAGGCCCTTCCCATATTTAATGAGCTTTGGTGTTTCTGTTTCCTTTTTTTTTCCCTACAAAATATCCCGTTCGCCAACTAATAAGCGGTTAGCTTTCGAAATAAGGTTTTTCTTTTATTTTTTCCCCCCCGCTTCGTGTGTGCTCCCATTTCCTTCGTAAGCGGTTTCTCTCCAGCGTTTCTCCATCTCCGATTTGCTCCTCTTTCCCTCCGGTCCGATCCGAATCCCGCGGATTTCAAATTACCGCCGATTCGCCTGGAGCGACGGACAAGAAAATGTTCACGCAACAAGAAAATTGTTGACGCAAAACGAAATTAATTCCGAAAACGGCATCAGTCACACTGCGGCGAATGGTTTAATCCCGCTTCAGTCGATGCATTTGAATTTCGGGGGGGGGGGGGGGCAAAACGCCCCAGGAAAGGTGCCCGAATCTTTTGTCCCGGGGTTA
>JAOWBB010006719.1:0-19366 GCA_028565995.1 Ricinus marginatus
GAGAGCGTTGCAAGTGATGTAAAATCGCGAATTCGAGAAAGGATCCGCGCCAAAAAGGGGAATCAGAACGGGGTGCATGCAACAGCGCCTTTCCGCGCCCCGCCGTGGCTTTCGTCGCGAGGGAGAAAAAAAAGAAGCACATAAATGTATATATTTGAACTGGATAATGAGCCCCGGTTAATTTTTTCACGTTCTTCATTCGGTATCGAACGTGCGGAAGAAAAACAACGCGAAAAGACGAACCTCATCATCCCCTACCGACCCACGTACCGAAGAGGTGGAATACGGAAGGGAAAATATGGCGTCCGGAACGTTTTAACGCCCCGACGGCTTTTCTCCTGCCACGTCACTTCAATATGGACGCGTGGAACAACATCATTAGTCACAATTTAAGGGTCAATACCGATTTGGTTATTTATGTTGTTCGTTCGATTTTCCCGGCAATAATTCTTACCTCGATTACCTTTTTTTTTTTTTTTCCCCACCATTATTCATGTACTCGAATATAATTCTTTTTCGCTAATGAAGTTTTAACACAAACAGTATAAATCGATTTTACGAAGAAAAAAAATGTGTTGTGCGAGTGTTGTATGTCTGTGTATATAATCACTCTTCTTTCTCCCAGATGTAAAATAAATAAAATAAATTTATCCCAATCGTGGAATAATTTTTTTAAATAACAGATTCGAAAAATGCATTTTGCTTTTCTATTTTGATTTTTCATCTTTAAATTGTTGCAAGCGCTTTTGACTTCTCTGCACATACGTCTTTGCTGCTTTGATTTAGCCAACATCAAGCCACGTTGAAAAGCGGCAAGAACTTTGATGTATGACGCTTGTTATACACTGAATGGACGATTGGTTTTCATCAATTATGCATCGAAATAAAACAAAAATGTGATGCGCAAGATAAATGCGTTGCTTCGGCCAAGTAATAACAATTTCTTGTTAAAAGAATTTTCATATTGGCGAACGTGATTTATTTTAAATATATATCACTGACAAATGTATGTGTTGTACCGTTTAAAATGTATTAATTATATAAATATGGACTGATTTTTTAAATTTATTCAGTTTTTATATAAATATATATGTATATATATACACACATAAAATCAAATATAGTTCTTTGCTATTTTGTTTGCAAACTATTGTTACATATTAATAATTTAATAAATTATTCACGCTAACGCAGTCGTATGCCTCGTTTTGGTATTTATATAGTTTCATAAATACTGAAATATATATCATCGAAAGGTATTTTAAGCTTCCCTAGTCAACACACAATTAATTTTTTTTTCTGTCTTTTAAGACATTCCTTATCTTCATGTTTATTGCAACATACTTAACTTCCGCGGGAAACGTACTTGAAATTAAGATCATCAAAATCTATTCTGTCGGATTCACGTTGATTTGCTTTTTCTGTCTCGCTATATTCCTGGCGTCTCTCTGATGAGCCTTCGAGAACCGTTCCCGAGGAAGATATCGTTCGAAAGGTACGAAAGGTCCGTTTTCAGATTGGCGTCACCTAAATCGCGTCGTTCGTTTGCGACGAGGACAGCTCGTAACCCAATAAAAACGGAATTCTCTCAAAGAAATGAAGGACAATTCCGTGGGCAGGAAGTTGAGACAAGACATCATTTCGTGGGCACAGTGTCTCCAACTTCTGATCTTCATTTATATCCATTTCCGGTGATGCCTCTGCGACAGACACCTACTTAGTATTACTCATTGGTGATTGCTTCGACGTGATGTTGAATAATTTAATTTATTACTTTCCTTCTTCTTCTTCTTCTCTCTCTCTCTCTCTCTCTCTTTCTTATTTTCCTTTTCTCAGATGCGAATGCCTGCCCATTTACAAGGTGCTTTTTTTGGTACCTGCATCAGTGGTTTATTGCGAATAATTTACCAGATTAAATTTTCATTCAATTCAAAACCGTGGGAATTTGCCGGGCTTTGAAAGTGAGCTCGCTTCCAAATGACTCTGCTGTCGTGTCGGAAGAATTCAGCATAACCGGCATCTGAATACCCCCGCGAGCCTTTCCCGCATCAAAGCCCATTTCTAACAAATGTGTGCCCCATAATTCATATGGATTTCTCACGCAGCTCACACTCTGCAAGACAAGCCGAAATGATTTATGCGAATAATTTTTTTAATGTGAATAAATAATTTTGTAAAAGATGATGGCTCGATGATTTCTGCTCTTATAATAAATTACGTATTCGTTATTTTTGTCGTTCATTTAAATGAAGTGCTTCGGTCTGAAATATCATCGCTGAGAAAAATCCCAGGAACGTGAGGGCTTCCACTCGAGAGGAGACGCGGGAGATACATCGGAAATTGGATTGAACGTTAAAAAAAAATAAAAATTGCTGAGGTACAACAAAATTTTCGGGTTTCAATTTTCTTAATTATCTTACGACCTCTTCTAAGGCACTCTGAGGGGATCTTTAAATAATATAGGGACAAATCTCTTGCAGTTGCTTATGTGGAAACGTTTTTCCATTTTTCTTGTACGATACTCATCAAGGTTAACAACTCTTGCTGTGAACCGAGAAGATCCGTTAGGAAATTCTCCAAAGCAAAAAAGTTCCGGCTGCAGAATCCGATTCCGAGCTTCCAATTTTAATCGGGAGGGCCGCATCACGTGGCCCGGAATTCGGTCGGAGCGACGATTCAGCGCCGCGTTCGCTTCGAAATCGTAAATATAAAACGAACGCCGGAAAAAGAGAGCGAGTTTTCGACGAAAAGCTCGCGCGGCGCGAGTTCCGCAGATTCTGCTGCTCGGGGCCTTCGCGAAGCGTCAGCAGCGGATGAGCGCGCGGCTCGTTCGAAAAGCCCCGCCCCTTGCTGACTGCTCCCAATAGCTCTAATTAAATCTGCCAATGAGCGTTAAAATTCGAGACAGCATGGCCGCCGATTTCACGACGGATTCTTTTGTTTTCCGAACAATTTGACAAAAAAAAAAAAAATGGCGGCGGATTGCAATTTGCGTTTCCGTTCCATAAAATAAATGGTTGCTTCGATTTGCTTCACCTTAGCCTCATCCTTCGTCAGATTTAATATTCTCCTTCGTTTCAGCCATCTCCAAAAGCAATTATTACACCGGAAAAATCCAGATTAAATGTAACAGCGTTTGTCCCTTTATCGTATTTTATTTTTTTTATTAGTATGCACGGAACGACACGAGGGATTCATGAGATGCGTGTAAATCAGAGAGAAAGATGAGAGAGAGAGAGAGAAAAAAAAAGGCTTTAAGGGAAGACAGAAAATGGAGAGAATTAAGCGGAACTCGGTTGAGTGACATATTTATTTACAGATCGTGAGGCATTTTGTCAAGGGAACAGCTACTGTACATGAGAATATTAACTTACTCCGCGTATGTGTCTATGAAGCATAAATCCAGCATAACTCGTGCTATTAATATTGTCGCGGGCTAATGGTACATGAAAAATGTCAAAGATCCTATTTGCGTAAATATACATTAATTTATTTTTTTAAATATTTATATTTTCGTAAGGGGAAGCCGTCAGCCATAAATTTTTGCTCGCTAAAATTTCCCTTTTGCGTTGGACATTTTTTTTTTTTTTGTTAACTAATTTTAATTACATTGCCATCATATGTAAATTCACGCGATTGACCGGAATTTTAATAATTGCCTTAAAAATATCGCGATCGCGACATATATATAACACTATCAGATAATGAACAGTTGACATGATTCTGTATTTATAGTAAATACGCGGTCGTTATGTAACAGAATGTATATCCTTTGCATTGGTATCAGTGAGTCGACTTAAATGGAAATGATTTAATTGAAAAATAAGGGCATGCAAAGCGACGCGATGCGTACTGTGAAAAAGAATAAAGAAATGAATAAGGCGCCCGGGAAAAGGATGGACAGGCGAAGTCGTCAGGCACATCCTAATACGTGGCAATCGAATGGGGACAGTTGGAGAGTGAAAAAAAAAAAAAAAAAAACGCAAAGAGGATGACCAAGAATAGAATGTAAGCCAAATGAAATGCCATTTCAATGGAAGACTCTCGATTTGGAAATGGCATGGGTCGGTAACGCAACGCTAGATGCACATACATAATGTCATAATTCGAAATTTGCGGTTTTCGAGACGGGGGCCGGACCGCGGAACCTTGGATTCGCGGGGGAAAAAATCGGGTGGTCGGTTAATTAATAAAGCAGTTCATATGCTCGGAAGGCGCTCTCCTCCGTGGTCTGCGATGTGACATAATCCTCTTCAGTAATGCCAACCGCGTCCGCATTCCGTGATTCTGTTCTAACCACGGGAAGACTCAAGGGCAGTCACATTTTACACGTCCGGCTCCGGACCTGGCTCGGAATATCGGAGTAGGCACTTTCACGTGCCTGAGCGGGGAAATGCACGGGACGGAAGCGCACGGGAAATGCGGACCGCAGCCGAAAAATTTAATGGTTAGGTTATCGCGTGCGGTTCTCCGGACGAAAATCGCTTTTGGACCGACCGTTCGCCCGCACCCCGCGTGAACCGGTCGGGGGAAGTGCGAAAATTCCTACGCGAAACCCCGGTTTGCGGGTTAGACGGTTTGCGGCGTTCGAAATGGGTCGAACTTTTTAAGCTGCGAATGACGCACTCTCATTACAACGGTGCGGAATTTAAATGTTTTTAATTCATTGTATTTTGTTTTAATTCGTTATTGAAAATGCTAATTAATTCTCCTCGCGAAAGCAATTTTACCGGCGAGCAGGGTCTTCAACTGCTTCTGAGCCCCGAATGATCATGTAGAAATTTTACGCAAGCTTTTGATTTTTCATTTCGAACAGAAAAGCCCAGCGGAGTTTCGGGCTGGACGAAGCCATTACAATTCTCTCCCAACTTTAAAGATGTTCGCATTCGTTCGGAGCGGAATAAAATTAGCCTTCGTTTCATTATTTATTACCGAGTTGGGATGAAAAATAAAATGGGTTATTCGGACAAAAAAAAAAAAAAAAAACAGGAAAGGAAAGGATGTATTTATATATTTGATGTTTTATAAATAACGTGACAAGCTTATACGTGTAAATATGGTGCCCGATCTTTTTCTTTTAACTTTCTCAATTAAAATTTGTAGTTGATTCTTCTTGGTAACGCACCAACAAAAAATTTCAGGAGCTGGCAGAAAAACCGAGCGGATTCATGCAGAACAGACGGGCTGCAAAATTAAAAAATTCCGCATGTACTCTCGTTATAAAAGAAAATTTTTTATTATTGTATCGGTACGCAATATCAGGTATTGTTCCGAGTAGAAGGCGTACAGGGTTTCCTTCGCATTCGCCCAAATCCGAAGGCGAATTTCTCGGACTTTTTTGCCGGGATTCGCGCAGAAAAATTTTCGAGACCCGACTCCCGAAAATACTGTTTGGCTATCTATAATGATATTGTACCCCTCCCCAAAAAAGAATAAAAAAAACCTTATAAGTCAATTAATTTTAATTTTATCTTTGACATTAGTCTTATATTTTTTTATGAATCAAGAATTATCCCAACAACAATAATTATTTTAGGCCGAACGGGAGGTAAGTTAGGCAAGATGCAACCCCGTCACCCTTATAATTTTCCAGATAAAATTCCGATTCCAGACGATTCGGGAAAATGTTACCGAATCCCGCACCGAAACGTGGCGGTCGCATCGTCCTCATTTTCGAAAAAAAATTCCGTTCGGAGCGTCCGGGGCGGGCGATTCGTCCGCGTCGCGACGCCGAGCACGAAGTCCGACCATGCGAAAACGCGACCCGCGCGAAACGGCGACGCAGGAGAGAAAAGAAACGGACCGATCTTTATTCGGGGTGGGGGAAGGGGGGGGGGCGCGAAGGGGAATCTCGGCCTCCGATGCGGCCTCAACCCCCGAAAGAGCTGCCCCCAGACGGAATCGCGCCGCAGTTTTATTTCGCTGGCCTTCGGTGCGCCGGCGCACCTGCGGCGGTAGCACGTAATTCTCCCCCTTTCCGCTAGGGGTTAGGTTTCGGTCCGCGATTTTTCGAGGGCCAATCCTCTTTACCTGCGAAAAAAAAATAAAAATTTCTCCTCGGCAACAAAGACATTTCCAAGCGAACTCTTGCCCGACCCTATTCCGGTCAAATAAACTCTCCTTTCAGGTATTTAACTGCTTTTTTCCTTCACAGTTTTTCCCCGATTTCAAACCCGGGGCCCCCGGCCGTTCGGTGGGGTTGTGGGAACGGTGAAATATCCGACCCTTTTGCGCTTCCGGTCTCCTTCCTTTTCAACCCCCGGGCTCTGCTCCGTCCGCACTTGGATTTTTGCTCCGACGGTGACGCAGCGACACTTCTCGCGTGCTGCTGACCACGGGAACGGTTGAGCAACGGCCCTCCCTCTCCCGACTATGTGTGTGTATGTGTGTATATCTATATACATGTATGTATATATGGACAGTCTTGCTTCATTAGGACCCGTCCTTGATCTCTGCCACTTTCACTAACGGATAAACTTGTATTTAAGTTAATATCTAGTTAGATTGGCTTCTTTTAAAAGTTCTGTTTTATTATAGCAGCACTTAGCACTTTTTATTTATTTCTAATTGGTACATCGGAGGATTGCTGGAGGTGAGAAAGGAGTCTTCATTATCTTGCAGACCGCCAAGGCGAGGGCACCGAATGCTGGATTCCCTTCTCTCCTTTCAGGTGACCGAGATGGAAACTTCGAACGAACGCAGATAATTTTTCGTCGGTCGCTCGGTTTTCCTTTTCCCTTTATCGCATTCTCCTTTAACCCGCCCCGTGGGTCGCGCCATTTGTTTTCCGAATCGCTTCGGATTCCGCAGTTTGAAACTGCGTTCGGTGCCTTCGCGACCCGAGAGGATCGCGGGCGCGTTAAATGTTCCGCGGGATGAATCCTTTCGACGAGTTTTCGGGGCTCGTCCCGCCAGCGAGACGGCTCCCCGGCCGGAACCGGGTTCGAAACTCCTCCGGTATCAGTTTCGGGGCCCTGTCCCCGTCCGATTCCTCTATTTAATAATATACGAGAAAAGCTTTTAGAGGTCGAACAACTTTCTTGTTTTTATCTATATCAGCTACGTCTTTTTCTTTTTTTTTTTTTTTTTCTTGATCCCTGACCCTAGTGAAATCTCGGTATTACATTTATTGGAACACACAAAAATTAGGCTTTTTGTGCAGCGCAAAACTTATTATCGATGACCGGGCCCATTTTTCTCTCTCTCCGGAACACTTCGCATCGCGGAATGCGAGAGGCATTTGACGGCGAGGCTCGACGCGGGTAATATACGTCAAAGGAAAGGTTTTTGCGGTGCTTTTCATCGATCTGCAGTTGGCACCCCCGTTTCCGAAAGCTTCGCCGAACCCGTCAGAACGGTGGCCACGGCGAGGGTAGGCATCCCGGCGCTTCGCCAGATCGACGAAAAAGTTTTCTGGTTTCTCGCGCGCGCGCGCACAAAAAAAAAAAAAAATGGTTTGAAATGTCATGCGGGCAACTCTTCGGGAATCGAATCAAGACGGAGATTCCGCAGCCCCGTTAGCGGAATTCCTCGGCCATGGGTGATGACCACCAGCGAGGTAAAATTCCCATGCCGGTAATAACAGGCCCGGTCTCCGACAATTTGTGTGCCCGGTTACGTGCCACCTAATTCATAGTTAAGGCCCTCGTGGTTAAACGGTGAAAACCGTCTCTGTTTTAGCTGCAACCAAATTGACGGGTACAACCCGAAGATATCATCAAGCGCATGCGTGGCCATAAAGAGGTCTTAACTTCCTAATGAAAGAGTTCGAATCGCCCAAAGTTAATCAATTTACATATTATTTGTTCTCATTTACAGTAGCATCGCACCCGGAGGCCGGACAACCTCGAAAACTTCGGCGAAATTATCACTTTATTAAAAAATGCGGTACGCGATGGAGAATTGTGTGCTGTCCACCTACCGAAAGAGCACGGATCGGGAGGGAATTCCTCGATGCCGCTTGAAAGACGAGAAAATCCACGGAGAATTTGCGTTCGGCTCGGATGTAACACATTTCGGTCTCTTCTCCAGCTTTTTTTTTTTTCAGAAACCTGACCCCGAACTCCGCAGCATGCATCCCATGTGATATGTTTGTTTTTATTCGTTTTCGAAATGATTCGAGTACATCGTAAAAAAGCGAGTGGAATAAGCGCGGCTAAATAGTCATAATTATGGCTTGTTCGAATTATATTAATCGCAAATTTTAAAATTGCGTCCGCCTCGTCGTTCACGGTTTCATATACATGTATTTATATCGAATTTAATTTTTTTATTTTCACGCTCAGCATTGCGAGCAGCCACGGTAGGTCGTCGCTTCTCCCTTTTAACCATGAAATCAACATTGTTTTAAGTGATTTCACTTGTAGAGAGAAAAAAGATGCTTTTTTTTTTTTTGCAAAAAAACCCACTTTTCAAGTTTTATCATCTTCCTCACCAAGGCGATTAATATTAGAAGAAGATGCTAATTTATTGCCATTTCTTTTTCGTGTCATGAGAGTTTTGCATTCTGAGCAAGCCGAATATTTAATTTATAATTTTTTGATGTCAGGCACGGTCAAATGGATCGATTCCCAGGCGAAAAAATGAACCGATTCATGTCGACGCGACGATCCCGTCCCTTACACATTAATTACCACTTATTTACGTACGCAATTTATATACCCGAACGTTGATACATGATGTAGAACATATTTGGAACGCCTGTGAATATTGATTGTCAAATAACTTGGAATAAATATGATGGCATAATTTGATATCTATACGTTTAAGTATGAATAATCAAATTGTTTATCTTGTTTTATTGCTATTGATATAGTCGCGATGGGTTTGGCCCCGTGTCAACACTAGGATGAAACCAAGAAGAGAAATCGGTTTGTTCTGCTGAGAAAAATCAACTTGACGCATTCCGGTTAAGGCACGCTAGGATTCTTCGACTTTTCGGATAACATAAATCGGACAAGAAAATGCTGACGAAAATTCACCGAGGAAGGTAAACATGACATGCGGCTCGATGGAGGAGGACGTGACCTCCGATAGATCAATTTATGTTTTGGAAATATTTCCTCCAAACAAAAAAAGATATGGGAATATGCGTTAAACAATGTTAAAGTACAGAGGTAACAATCTCTGTCGAAGGATGCCAATCATTCACTCCGCAAATCTGATGGTGTGCAAAAACGCTATCATGTGTAAAAGATATTTGAATGAATCAGTGTTGAATGTTTTCCTTTCAATTCTTATGCATGATCGCTGAGCATATCCGGGAGGGAGATTTGGGTGAAGTATGCACACGTGATAAAATGTAATATTGCTTATATATATATATATGTATGTACATTTTCTTTTACTATTCAAAACTTTAAATTCTTGTCTTTTTTAAATAATTTTTTCAAGCGAACGGAATATGAAGCAACGTATAACAAATATCAAAACGTGTATATCATAAACGTTATATAGATTACGTTATATAGATTATGGGAAAGTTGATATTTAAGAAAAATTTCAAGTGCCCCAGGAGAAAATCCCATTTCCTCCGAAGGCGAAAATTATAGCCACGGTATTTAATGGATATTCGGATGCTGTAACTCACTAATGGATTTCGAAAAAATTCAATTAAATTTTGATTGGAACGGATAGAACGGCGGCGAAAATTCGAACCACGCTTAAATGATTGGATCATTGGTGCTAGATTCGGATACACTCTCCGAAAGCCGTAAAAACTGCGCTCTCAATCAGCATGAAAGTACAAAATCCGATGGCTCCGGATAAGATGGGGAAAAAAAAAAAAGAAAAATTCACGAAAATAGTCATGACGCGATTTAAGACGGTCGTCAAACATAATATAACTTTTCAAAATCCGAAAAAAAAAAAAAAAAAACAGACTGGAGATAAGAAATTAGTCTTTTGCCGTCTTCCGCTACGTTGGGAGCCGTCCGCAGGAGCAATAATGCCTTATTTGTAGCAACAAATTAGATGGCCGAGTGAATACAAAGTGCTAATAAAGTTCGTGTTTGGTTAAGAAAAATTCGCTATTTCAAATGCATCTGCGTGGAATTTTGAAAAGGGGACCTGTTAGTGTGATTACGCCACTGCTTTAAACGCTGTTCGTGTAAGAAATTATTACCATTTATCCACGCACTCAGAAGCTTATTACTTTTAAAGAATTAATTAAAACATCTGAAACCGAAGCGAAAAAGAGAAGAATTTGGACGGCCAAGCAGTGCCGTCCACCTGGTCCGGAGCCATCATCCCTTGGGACAGATTCAGAGTCTCCTGCCCAGATCGACTATGAGGAAGCTAACGATGAAGAAGAGTTCGGAAAGGGTTTCGCAATGCACGAGTACGGACAAGTACCTACTTCTCGGGTAATTATTATTCCGAACAACATTAAAATGATTCCATTAAGTAATGGATTTGGTAATCCGCGTGTCCTTTAAATAGAGGACATTCAAATGTGTAATTGTAAGACGGGCTTGCAAAAGGGAAGACTGCGTTCGGCTACTGAATGGAAAGAGAAGCAATTTGATTACATTAGAGACAATGATAGCATAACAATAGCCTAATTAATATGTAGATTTAATTACGGTGCGGGAAACTCGGTCATACAAAACTCGTTGCATCCTCCATGTTCAGGTATTTTTCAGGTTGTTTCCTTAGGAGACGCCGGTTCACATTCACTTTCATTCATTCTCCGGGTTCTTCTCAAGTGGTTAATGTCTTTACCATCATTATTATTATTATTATTACGCCATTTTTTCTTCAAATTTCATAATGATACGAACGAGTGCAAGGCCGACCGCGGTGACCTTGAACCATTTTATCTGGTGCCACGATTTTGGGAACGGCCATTTTCCCTCGCCGCTATCGATCTCCAAAAAGCGGAACGCGTCGGTTTCACTCGCCCCGGACGACGCCCGACGTCTTCGAAACGTGCAGCGACATCGGAAAAATGCCAGAGCCGCACCTGATCGGGATGCCGATTCGACGGATCAAATCGCGGGCCTGAATGCTCACTCGGAACGAACCGAGCCTCCGCGCTCGAGCGCGCGCCGCGAGTGGAAAAGCCTCCGCGATCACGAAATTCATTTTACTCCCTCCTATTGGACCGGCGGATGAAACAGAGTTAAACCCCTCTTGCATTCGCGCTGCCTGGAGAAAAAGAATCTTCGAATTCCAGGCCCTGGGGAGGCAGGGATCTGACAAAAGGAGAACACCCCCCCATCCCCCCCCGCCGATTCCCGGGAGAAAAAAAAATTAAATTCCGTTCCCAGGGCCTTGGTCCATATTAAATTCTGTCCGTAATTATGAAAATGAAGCTCACGCGCAGTTGCAGAACATGATGACGTGCTGCCTGGATTTATTATTAACATTATTTCTTTTACTACTTTTTTTCCTAAAAAAGATAAATAAATAAATATGACACAGGTGATTTTTCCCTTCAAAAGTTAACGCTATTAATTTCCATGACTGTTTCATATGTATTAAGATAGCGTTTAGACCGCCGGGGTCAAAGGAGGGTCTCGAGCGAAAATGTCAGAATATGATCCGGATTCTTGGTTGCAGGAGGATATCAAAAGAGAGAAAAAAACACTAATTAACTATTACTTAATAACATTATGGTTAGTTAAAGGAGGTCGGTTGAGCGGTGAACTTGACATTCCACCTTAATGCAATGTAAATAATCAGGTACAGAAAGAAAGAGAGAGATACGCTCATGTACCTGTGTTCAAAGCCAAGATATAAATAGGATATGTGCGATTATTTCTCATCGTGATTTATGTACGCAGCCACGATCGTCATTGATGGAAATTAATCATCGGTACCTGTTACTTGCAAACACTTCGGAATGAATTTTCACTTCTTTTCTTTTCGCAAGCGCGATGGCACCGGCAGTCAGACGACAGTCTTCCACCACGGCATCCCGAATCGATTTACTTTTTACACAACGGCAAAATCCCTCTCGCCTGAACAGGTTCGACATTTATTTCCCATAATATCTGGCATATATTCGAACAAATTCTACCCAGTTAACCCAAAAGATGAGTTCCCCAGAGGGGAGGGAAAATATGAATTAGATCAAGGCTGGAAGTGCGAAATATGTATGTAACATGTACATATATATTCATTGTTTTTAATTGTTACAATAATCGAGCAACGTGCTTTTGTAAGATTATTATCTAATGAATGAAACTGTAAATGAATTACAAAATAATATTCTTTTCTTTTCGTGTTATTACCATTATTTATTCTCGAGTTCCCGAAAGGAAAAAAATGAGTGACACAACCCTGAACTCAAAAACCGATGCTCGGCCGAATTCGACGGACGGTCGGTTATAAGGGGAGGAAGAAGAAATTTTTGTAGTCCGAGGAACCTGGGATCTAGCAGTATCCACGAGAAGATCAGAGGAAGAAAAAAAAAAAAAAAGTCACACACATACATACACACATCTTCCTCTGCCTCCGAAAAATACAAGTAACACAACCCATATTCCAGATTTTATGATTGTTACACTAAAAGTATCCGTTACACAACCATAAACTGAAGCTAAAGTAATGAACCAGATATGAAGGAGATAAATGAGGAACCCCGCTGCATTCGAATTTAACCAGATTGGTATCGTGATGGCCAATAAGTGTCACTAAAATATTCCGGAGCTGGAAGCTCCTCGCTCTCTCTCTCTCTCTCTTTCTCTCTATCTCCATCCCTCTCAGTAGTTTTCCCCCACCCTTCGTGACACCGGAATATTCTCATTCGCTCGCCCGATCGAACCCGATACATCAACGTGTCAACCCCCCCATCACCCCCGCTTCCGGTGCTTCTTTTTGCGATTGCCCCTCCAAGTCCCGACCGACGCGTATTGGGTTTCCCCGAGAGACAAAAGTTATGGCTCCCACCCACGGGGACGTCGTTCGCTTCAGCATCTTTACCATTTGCTGAGATCGCATCTTTACGCCGTTCGAGAGGGGTAGAAAATTACGGTGGTACCGGAATATTTTACGATGATACGAATCAGTTCTTTCTCGCCCTACATCTTCTGCCTCTTGACGGGTTTCTTGTTTTTCCTTTCCACAAATTTTTTTTTTTTTTTTTTTTTTTTATTTCTCTTTGCGGGTATAGTAATAAATATAAACATAAATAATAATAATATAAATCCTATAACATGTTTTTCTTGTTCCTGTCATATTCAGAAAAAAAAAAAAAAAAGAAACAAAGGCTAACTTTAACAACAAATGAAAAGAGAAGTTATTTCGAGGCGAAAATATTAATAACTGGAACGGGTACTTGGTATATAAAAATATCCGAACTAGTTTTCAGGCGACTTTTATTTGAATGAAGGATGAGGTATGTTGATATTGTATCGAGCTCTTACCGGAGAGTGAGAAAAGCTTCGGTCCGGACAGCGGACCAAATTTATATTTGACCGCGGAATACGCTCGGATGCAATCAAATGAGACACGTTTGAATTATAAGCGGAAATTTACGAGCGGATATCGCACTCGCCGAATGTGCGCCTCAATCTCACGGGTATAAGTTGCGCGGTCTCGTTCACGGAACGCCCCAAAGAGCGGACGCGTAAATCTAAGCAAAGGCACCTTGCAAAGGGGAAATTTCGACTTTCCACCAGGTCCGGCATGGGAAAAGAAGAGAAGAACGTTTGGAAACACTCTGAAAGCGCTGCAAAACTCGGCCTTCACGGTGTATAAGGAAACTGCAAGGTTGTGCTCAGGAGGTTCTCCAGGTCACGCTACTGCATCCTCCTTTCAAACCCCTCTGCCCTCCACTTCCATGCACCACAACGTTGTTATACATCTTTTATATATTCATGGCATGAAGTGCTTCGCGTGTCGAGGACTCGTGACCCCCGCGACAATTCCCATGGTCAACCGTAAGCTTTATGCGAGCCGTCGGTTTGCCGATCCGAGGCGAATCGAAAAAGCCGAGCGGGAGCCCAACCTGCTGCGTCTCTCGCGTCCGGGTCGGCGGCGATTCCCCCCCGGGGGAGGTTTCATCCCTCATCCGAATGGACGTCGATCGCGGGGAAGGGATGAGCTTCCGATCGGAGACAAGCTTCCTCCGCCTCCGTAAACCTGGAGAAGCGGAGAAAAAGGAAAATTGCTCGCTCCGATTCGGGCTCACAAATCAGATTTTTTTTCCGACAAAGTCCGTGGAAGGCACCTGAGCCTCACGGAACCGGCCACCGCCCCGTGCACCCGAAGCAGTAGCAAACCGCGATTCACGCGGCGTTGGATTATTTTTGTCTTTTTCTTCTTTAAAACTTAATTTGGACGGGCAAAGACTCGTTTTTTACATAATGGGAATTATCTGGAATAATTAATAAAGCCTCTCATTTTTTTTTTCTTTTCTCTTTGGCTTTGATGATCCCGGTCATTATATTAAATCAATTCGGAAATGGCGGGACAGGCGGAAGAAAAAGAATAGAGTTTCGAATAAAAATACCTTACAGAATGGTATACATAATAGCAAAACCTCCAAAGGTTACATTGGTTCTGATTATTATCTCGTGGCATAAAATATGGGAATTCGAAGATATAAAACAAGTCGACTTTTTTTTTTTTTTTTTTTTTTTCTTTCTTTTATATACAGTGTGATTCAAATAAAATGTATCACCAGTTTCTTTTTCTTCGGATACGCTCATCTCGGGAGAGAATAAAAAAACAAAAATGCCGTGTTACATAAGAAATGTGTCTAAATCCGTAATTTATGTTGTGAAATCCGAAAGTGTTCCAGCAAATGAACCAGAATCATGACAAATTGTGTACAGGAACTGAAGCGCATATCGAAATAAAAGATCGAGTTTTTACGACGTCTGGCTGTAAATTTCTTGCAGCCGTTTAACCACTGAGGGCATCGGGCTCAGGCGAAAATAACCCGGCTGGTGCCACGAAGCCACCCGTACATGGGCGTCATTCCACCGGTCACCGAGTTAAGACTCCGGATGTAGAAACCCGAAAAAGTCCGGTTTTCGCCGTGCGAAATTTTCTTAATTTCCGGTTTATGCGAAAAATAAAAATTTCACAACGAAAAAAAAAAAATATTTCGGGGGCGATCACCGCCGTCGAACCGATTGAAAGATGCAGATTGCGGCGCCTTTATTTACTGCATCAAATTGCGGGAAAACTATCCCGAAAATGTCCGCTCGAGATGTCCGCGGTGCGAGACAGTTTCTTGTGCCGGCACTTTCGGCTCTTACACAGATGATTTAGTCCACGTTTCAACTTCGAGATCGGGGGAGTACCTTCTTTTTGGCCAAGTTCAAATCAGATGGACGATCGAAGAGCGTTTCATTACCGCCGAAGACAAGGCTATCAACAATTCTTCCATTTGGCCACGAGTGCAAAACAACCGAAAGATGGAACCTAACAGGTCGAACTCATCTCGCGAGGGAACCTGTTGCGGCTGCAACCCGACTTTATCGAATGCGGATAAAGTCAAAGTGCAGACGACCGAACAAAGAAGGCCGTCGGTCAGCAGCGGTCCGTCACCGGTGCCCCGGCAACAACCTGCCCCACTTTGATTTTCGGCCAGGTATCCCTCGCGAGAGCTTTCCGGAGCGAAGGGCCCCTGCGGGAACGTCAAAATTCATTTCTCGCGGTGCGCGCTCGCGCCGCAAAAGCAGCGAGGCAAGCGTGACAGGTCGAGACTTCAACCTGAGAGCCTGTTGAACGAGAGAAGTGGCACAGGAAAAACTGCAATTTATTGACGGCAAGGAGCGTTTGTGGGGCGAGGACAACTATTTTAGAACTTCAAAAACCGCCACTAAGGGTATCCGTCAAAATACAATGGCAATTTCGCATTGCCATTCTCACGGTCAAAAGGAAAAAAAAAACACGGCTCAAATATTCAACCGAGCCGTTAAAATAAAAAATACCTTAAGGTACCCGCAGCGCCCAAACAAGGGGGTTCACAAGGAAAAACTTCCGGAAGCAAATAAAAAAGGGCAATCGAAATAAAAAGGAAAGGCCGCGAATGAGGGAAGGAAAATAATTCATTTTATTGCCGCTATGCATCTACTCCATATTCAATCACTCTTTAGGGGTATAAAATCGGTGACATTTACAACCTCTCTCCTTTAAAATCGATCTTTTAATGGGCCGCCGACACTCAAAATAAAAATTTTCGCAGAGACTGCCTTTTTCTTTCTTTATTTTTTTGCTTGCCCCCGATAAATATACTAAAAATTTTCGGCGATGGCAATCGATTTGCACATAAATGGCAGTACGAAAGGCTGGCTTAACCCAAAAGAGCAGCAGTTAACTTGAGGGTGAGCCCCCCCCCCATCACGATACACGTTCTTAACCCAACTTACGATCGTAACTAACGTCGCGAATGCTCCGGCACCCCGAAAAGAAGATTAAAAAAAGAAAAATAATAATAATAATAATACGAAACACACATGTATTCGTTTAACTTCAACCCATACTCTTGAAGTTTTTCCTTCAACAACATCTACATTGCAACACGTTTCTAATATTCCATTAATGTCAAAATTTCAAACATGAAGTGCCCATTTCGAAACGGTCGCTTAGTATAAGAAAAAAAAAAAAAAAGAGGGAAAAATTGTCCCAAAACATTTATCGTAAATAAATAAAATTCTCATTCCAAAAATCAACATTTGCAGCATAACCGAGAATAGGACTTTTGACAAAAGCAACAATTTCTAATAAATATATATAGTTTAAAAAATGGAATACGATTTTATATATATAACAATTTATTTTATAAAAATCTAATTCGCCTTTGAACGTTTAAAAAAATTTATAATGGGAGATTTTTAATTTAATCCTTCTATAATATTCGCCATTTGACATAATCCAATTGTTATTGTCGCCATATGCGTAACGCTGATGCACATTATGATCACCGAACTGCCGTTTCACGATTGAAATATCTGGCGGCATCGCACAGGACGGGCAAAAATATCGACAATTTATTGTTAAATATCGTTCGTGGACTCTCAGATTTGGAGGCAAGTATCGCGGAGGCATCTGCCGGCGCGATATAATTCTGCGGATTATGGTTTTACGTTAAAAATATTACACGTTCACCGTTCTTGCTAATGGTTTCGGACAAGGGAATAATCGCGGCATAAATTCCAGCGAAAATACCCGCCGCGGACGATACCATTCTAGAGACATTATTTCACTCAGGTAGCAAGGCAGCCGTTTCTTTCCTTTTTTTTTTTTTTTCTTTTCTTTTCTTTTCTTCGCCGGCGAACAATGACCGGCCCACCCTGGCACGAAGAGGGATTAGTCTCAAATCAGGCACCGGGAAGAACATGGAATAGGAAAGAAACCAAAAAAGACACAAAAAAAAAAAAAAAAAAAAACAAGCTTGGCAATAGAAAGGCGCGACAGCAGAAATGGAGATGAGTCTTCAGGTTGAATGCACAAAAAGAAGTTTTCACCACTCCTGACAAGTACTTTGACAGTCGGATTCTGATTGTTCGGAATATTCGGCGTTGGATGTTGTCAAAGGGGAAACCATTTTTGAATCGATGATAATGATGATTGTCATGTGAAAGCCCCTTCTTCCACCTTCTCCCGAAAAAAAAAAAAAAAAAAAAAAAAAGCAAATTAATTGATCCATGCCTAGAAGGTCAGGTACGGCAAGCTTCAAGCACATTGTGACATGGTCACACACTCAATTAATTTCACCATTAACCCGTAAACGAACTTGCCACTTAAAAAAGTATTTTTTTTTCTTTTTCATATTGCTGAGTTATACATTTAAAAAAAGAAAAAAAGACTTTTGATGTAAAATTAGACTTTTCTAAGCATAAGTCTGCTTTATGCGCACCTTAAAAGTATTTGAATCGTTTAACCTCTGAACCGTAAGCAAAAATTAACTTCTTTTTCGGTACATTTTAAACTTTCCATCTCGTAAATCACATATTTATTTATTGTTTTAGCCATTTTTGATTAAACTTATTTTATTGTAATAACTTATAACTTCGCTTCTTTTTCATTTCTGATTAAAAAAAAAATAGCAATAATTTGCCAAGCGACATCTTCGGTGATGAAATCTGCAGTATAAGATTTTAGATCGTAAATATAAATTTTCCTTTTTCTTTTACTTACGGGCGTTTATTCGACAACTCGATTATGCCTTACTGAATTATATCAGCAAATTTTTAGGTTAAAATTTATACGAATGTGTGCTCCGAAATATCATCCATCGGTATTTGCCCGACCCGCTTCGTATATAAGTATAATGTTCATGTTAAACTGAAGTAATTTTCTTCTGTACAATTCTCTTTTTTATTTGAAGCATGCGTTAAATGTTCGAGTTTAAAAGAAAAGGATCGAATCGAGTGCTTTTCAAATTTGTATACCTGCACCGTAGCTCCATGAGAAAATTATCAGGATGGAAACTTTGAAAATTAAAACTTCCCTGTCTGGATCAACAGCTAGAACCTTTTTCTTTTTACTTCATAGGATATTTAACATTTAAATTGGACATTCGGATAAGCATTGCAAAAATTTATTTTTTTTTTCCATCCATTAAATGAGAACAAAAATCACCGCATCAAAATGACACACAGAAAATGCGTCCGCTACCGTTGAAATGTATAATGTTCCCGCCATATTGAATGAGCAAGGAAGGAATCCTCAAATTTTTTTTAAACGTCGAGATGAAAATGCTTCGCAGCAATACCGTTAAAACCGGGAGAGACATGAAATTTTATTATTTACTTAATTATATTTTAGAGTCTAGTTTTGTGTTAAAATTTTTTAAACCGAAAACGTTCCCGACGAGACAGAGGCGCAAAAAGATCGGCATCCCCCGAGCGAATTGTGTAACGCTTTTTTTCCATTACGAACTCCTTTTGGATGAGAGGCAAAAAAGAAGAGCGTCAAAAGCGAAAGACATTATTTTCAGGCTTTAAATAAGGTACGAGATCAATAGTTCTGAGGATCAGGCTTAAACTTAAAAATAGATTCTAATTAATGAACAAAGGATCAATTATAATATAATTTACTCCGTTCAGTTCGTCATCATTGCGACGACAATATATGTGACCTTTTCGCTGAGAATCAGTGACCAATTATTAGTAAAAAAAAATTACATGGTATAATTCACATTTTGTCGCCATTGTTTTCGAAAATGTGCCCAACGTGCAGCGGAGAGTACCTCGGGCTGGACACGTTAATTTTATTTTTTTTAAATACAACCTTCAAATGAGATGCTTTGCATCGCGTTTTTCTCTGTGAATAATGTTAAATACGGTTGGGTTTTTCTTTTTTCTTTTATTTTTTGTTATTTTTAGCTACCCGGCTTGTTTTCCATTGTGTAAATGCGACAATGCCCAAAGAAGGAAGGTGCGAAAAAAATGGCGGAGGTTCT
>JAOWBB010006720.1:0-19353 GCA_028565995.1 Ricinus marginatus
GAGAAAACAACTTAAAAATTAATTTTAAAAAAATTGGAGAAATTTCATATTGCAGCGTCATATAGTTTTTTTTTTTACCGTATGCTGCATAATTTTGACAAAATATTTCATTTTCTTTTTAGTATAAAGATGTATTCAATATATCAATTTACTGAAGTTTTCAGTCTTAAAAATTCTTTCATAAGATACTTATAGCAAAAACAGATTAGCATTATCCATTTGGAAAAATTTATTTGGCCAAATAAATATATATATATGATGTATTGTTTTTATGATTTTAAAATTTCAGTGTGCAAGTACTGTTAATTACATAAACTAACTTGAGGCTAGTATTTTTTATTCATCAGTTCTTTTCATTTTTATATAATTTTTTAATTTTTTACAATAAATAATACCAAAAAATTTATATATATATTTTCAGGATACAAATAATTTCATGTTTGCAAATTAAGTTCAAAATCAATTAAAGACTATATAGTAATTAAGGAAGCATTTTAAAAAACTTAATATTTTTATGATTATAAATCAAACATATCTATTTCTTATTAATGCAACTATTAATTAAATCAAATTAATATTGTTTAACTATATAATAAAAGTGTAATAACAGATCTAAAATAAAAATTAATATTTTTAAAATTTCAACTGTATTTAAATTGTTTAACTGCAAGTTAGTATTTTAACTTAAAATAAAAACAAAAAGAAGGAAGAGTAAGTATGACTGCATTGAAAATTAGTTAATTTCCAAAATAAAATGAGTGTCAAATTATACTTAAAGGTTTCAACATATATATATAATATATATATGAATTATGAGCCAGTGATGTAATGAACTTCAACAAAAAGTATATAAAATATACAATGAAACAAAAAAATCTCAGTTTTAAATTGAAGATGCTAAAATTATATTGTTTATGCTTCAATTAATAAGAGCATATTAGATGCAATGCTTAATCTTAAAAATTTAAATGATTTCAATAATTAAAATGAAACAATAGAATTTTTTTTGTATATAATTCAAATTTGAAATTAGAACCTTAATTAAGGTTAACTTAATTTAAAGAATAAAATATGTACCAAATTTTTGTTCACTACTACATATTTTAAAAAACTAAGATTAATTGATTTATTCATACAATAAATATGTATGTAAATATTCACTATTCTAATAATAATGATAATTATAAATTTTGTAAAAAAAATTAATGGCCAGCATTTTAGCTCTTTTATGTCCTTCAAAATCCATTCACATCATTTTTCTGCAGAACTAAATTTCTCTAAATCAGCAGCTCCTTATGGCATTTTATTTAATTAGGATATTAACATATGTAATGCATATGTAACAAATCAGTTAAAAAAAATGCATTATCATGTTATTATCTTCATTGTTTTTTCTAAATTTCTCCATTAAAAAAATAAATGAGGCAATTGAATGACAGTGATGAACTATTAAATTGTTGATTTAAATAAAATTTATTGCAATACATATCAATAACACTAATTAACTACTGCTAATTGTTTTTGGTTCAGGGCTAATAACAACTTGAATTACATATCCTGGTTGAATTTTTGTTTCTTCTAACCTCAATTTATCACTTAAAAGTTTACCTCCAAAATACCATCTTTGTTTGGCAGGTTCAAAGCCTTCTTGTTGTTGTAACTTCTTTTTTACCATTCCTATTGTATCTTTAGATGAAGCTGTAAGCTTAATATCAGCACAAGAGGGTGATAATCTTAATTTTAATAAGCATTCTGAACCATCCTCTCCACTTTCAGATTGTTCTGCTGGAGAGTCCCTGCCATCCTCTTTAATAATGTTTATAGGATAAGACAAACAATAAACAGGTACTTGGTAACAAGTCCCAAGTTCATCATAGCATTCAGTCAAATATCCATTTGGTATAGATATATTAGCACCATCAAGAATAGCTTGTGCATGCTCATAATCTTTGGATTCTCCTGCTACCGCTGCTGCTCGAAGTGCATCCCATATTTCCTTCCTACCATCAAATGCAGGTGCAGTATCCCAAAATTCATCCCTTTTACTTCGTAACTGGCCTTCGGTTAGTGGAACATCAGACTTCCAGCGAATCCCTTCGTGGCATAGGGGAAGATTTTTTCTATGAGTTCCTGCTTTAATTATAAAAAGAACAATAATACAAAAAAAAGTACTGCAGCAATATTAGCAATTGAAATAAAATAAAAAAATTAAGTCAATAGGCCAATTTTATGTTAATTTTCCTTCATAAATAGCTTATCAATGTACTTTGGAATTAAGCAAAGACTTTTTCGTATACAGGCTTATAATAAAATTTACTCATAACTCATAACTGGTTATTAAAATATACATCCTGCACAGATTAGTGATAAAATATTTAAAATAAAAATTTTAATTTTCATTCTCAAATATCGGTAATTAATATTCAAGTTTTACATGGCAAGTAAATAATACCTATATTCGTTCTGGAACTATCAATCACATTGTCTAAGCCTCCTGTGCCGTTCCGATTCAATCCTAGGCACCCACCCATAATGCAAAAAATTCAATTTTCGACATTTCAATTCAAACATTAAACACAATTAATTTTTACTGGGTATTTCTGAAAAAAATTCCTAACTGAACTAAACATACATCTTCCGTGGTTTTGACGACAATATGATTACCAGTTCGACAAATGCTGCTGCCACGAAAACTTGTGATTCAACACAAAAATACAGTTTAAATACATATTTTCTCTATGGTTCTGTTATTCTTTTTTTTTGCGAAAACAGCGTTGCAAATGGCGGATAATTTCAAATTAAATGAAAAGAAAGACAATTCATTATAAATCATTATATCTAACTCTATTAATTATTTACCTCAAAGAGCTTATTAAAGCAGAAAAATTTTGCAGCTTTTTACCTTTGTCAAGATTACTAAATAGAATACATGTACATATATGACTTAGAAATGTCCTTCTGTTTTACTATCACATTCATCAGTTAATATAAATACTGGGAAGTAATTTTTATGATGTGATCGTTGGGCATGATTTTCAGAATATAATTTGAGTTAATAAGATAAAATTTCAAAATTCATATTAGCAATGATTGGTGGCAAAATTAATTAATTAATTATTAGTTAAATAGTTAAATTTTGTCTTAATATGGTATGTATAAAATAAATTTGTATTTTTTTTTATCACTGAATTTCTTTCTATATATATCCTCATTTATTAATATAGAACTACATTAAACTAATAATCTTCAAATTGAATTTTAAAAAGACTTATGGTTTTTAAAATTTTTCGAGAAAATGGTGAAGGTCATAAAAGTCTTAAGTATATTATTATTATGTTATTATGCTGAAAAATAGATAATTTTTTTAATCAATCCAAAAAATTTTAATTTAACATTTTAGAATTTTTAAATTTGAGCCATTTTAAAGTGCGATATATCGAAAAAATCGAATCATTTAAAATTGTATCGAATTAATTATCGAAAAAAAATAAACAAAATCATGGCTGAAGTAAACAGTAGTAACTTTTCAAGCAAAGTACATAATTTTAATATGTTAAATTTTTTGATTAAGCGCTCATCTAATGATAAAGAAAATGATTCTAAACACTTTACAAGACAATTATGGGATACCGCAAAGGATTTGTATAAGAAAGATTTAACTGCTCACTATGGATGCGTTAATGCCATTGAATTTTCTAATGATGGAAATCTACTCTTTTCTGGTATTGTGTCTCATAATATTTTACACGAAACTCTGTTCGTCAAAATGAAAAGATTATTTTTCTTTTCTGAAAAAAAATGATTTTTTTCATTGTTTTTGTGAAGAATATTAATTTCGAAGATAATATGTTGGGATAATGTTTTGTTTTTCGTAGGTTCTCTTGGTGTAATTAAGATAAAAAATTAATGCTGCATTTAAAAGTTCAATTTGATTTTTTTATTATTTTATTATTTCTTTTTTCCTTTTTAATTTAATTTTTTATCAAATAAAAAATTTAAATTATTTCTTTAAAAATTGAAATGTTTTTCAATATTTTAAACTCTGCTATAATTATTATTTATTGATGGTTTATACATAAACTGATTTGCTAGACTTTATTAATTGTTTTCAAGGAGGAGATGACCGTAGGGTACTTATGTGGAATGTAAATAGTGCCATGATGTATTATACTGGAAACTTGGGGGATGGTTCAAAACCAAAAAGAATGAGGGCATGCCATTTTTCAAATATATTTTGCCTTGCTGTTGATGATGAAAATAAAAGAGTATTATCTGGCAGCAATGATGATCAAGTAATAATTCATGACTATACAACGTAAGATTGTCAATTACTGTGAAATGTTTAATTATTTATAATAAAACTTACTAAAAAAAATAACTGTGTTTTATCATCTAAGGGGCAATGCTGTGGATTATTTTTTGCATGATAGTCCTGTGTTTTCTTTATCACTTCATCCTATGAATGGCAACATTTTTGCTAGTGCAGTTAATAATGGAAGGATACTTATATATGACATTAGAGAATCAAATTCAGGTACTTTGTTTAAAACACTATTAAAAATATTTTATAGATTTTTAAATCAGTAAACCAAATTATACAATTTTGTAGATCCTCTTTGTTTGGCCAGAGCCAGAACTTCCTTTCATGGAGTTATGTTTAATCCATGTGAACCATTTCTGGTAGCAACAGCAAATTCAAAACTTGGGATTCATATTTGGGATTTGAGAAAACCTAGAGAGTAAGTTTAACATAAAACATTGAAATTTAATTGAATAACATAAAACATTGAATTATGAATTTAATGTTTTATGGATTTTTGATTAAAAAATATTGATTTTGAATTCTCATATGTAATAAAATATTTCAAGACTTATTTTGCGTTTAAATATCATAAGGTTGGTTAAGATAAATTTTTAAAGAAAATTTAAAATATTTTATAGTATTAAATGTCTTTGTTATTCCTTTTGAAATTTCTTCAATTAGGATTTTTTATTTACTTTTTATGACTAAAATTTTTACACTTCTCTGACTGACATACCTTATGAATACAGTATTTTTATGAGTAATTATAGACTATTATTAATAACATTAATCTAGTTATATTAATATGTGATTAATTTATCTATTATTTTACATTATTTATCAATATTTCTTCTATATATATATTTCTTTCTTTTATAGAGTTCTTTATGAGTGCACTGATGAACGAAGTATGGCAGTAAGATGGAATCAGTCTGGTACTACATTACTAGCTTTAAGAAACTTTTTACCTCCTATCATATATAATCCTCTTTTACCCAAAAAGAGCTTGGAATTTGATGCTGATGGATATTATAATGCTTGCACTATGAAGAGCTGCTCTTTTGCTGGTGATAATGATGAATATTTGTTATCAGGTAAAAATTTTTCATAGAGTTTTATTTGATAAAAAATTTGTGTGAACAAATAAATCTGAATTTTTCATGAAGCCGATCTATTGGACTATAAATTTTTATTTATTCTAGGTTCAGATGATTTTAATCTTTATATGTGGAAAATCCCAGATCCTTGGCCAGAAAATAAATGGATTGTGAAAGCGCATCTCACATTAAAAGGCCATCGTTCAATTGTGAATCAAGTTAGATACGATTCTAATAAACAACTTATTGCCTCATCTGGGGTAGAAAAGATAATTAAGGTAATATATAACATAAATCAGTTCTTTATTCAATATTCATCTGTGTTTTAAAAATTCAAGCGTTTGCAATAAATTTTATATTTTAACGGGGTATAAGAATCAAATAATTTTGAATAATATCGATTTTATTTTTAGATTTGGAGTCCTTTGCGAATGCCTTATTCTGAAGGTGATCGTGATCAACCATGCGTGAACCGTACTCGCATTCTTTGCTCTTCCAGAGCTTGTTCAAGAAGTTTAGGTCTGTTAACTCACGATTATAGCCAGGAATCAGTGGATGAAGATAAAAGAATGATTCATTTCTTTGATTCACTCCTTCGGGATGAACTACTAGGCAGTACTTCTTCATCATTTGAACAACTTTATTGTGCCGATGGTAAATTAGTTCCCGTTTCAAATCATAAGAAAAATCCAAAAGCTTTTGAGGAATTAATCAATAGAAAAAAGAAATATTTATCAAGAATGTTATTGGGAAAGAATGATGGTAACTTGCCGTTCTGCTCATTAAATGAGAATTTCAATCCAAATGGAAATAATTTTAAAAAATATCATTTCATACTAGACGAAAATCAGCTATTGACTTTTTTTGAAGATGAAGGTAATGCTGATGAATCGTTGGAAACCAATCAGGTGGAATTAGATGGATTTTTACATTCTTTAAATGAATCTTTAAATGAAACTGTATCTTCAGATTCAAGTGATAATAATGTAAGGCCGTTGTCATCTTTATCTTCTTCATCTTCATCATCGTCTTCGTCTTCAAGTGCAATTTCAAATGGTCGTTTACAATTGTTATTTGATTCTCCTTATGGTAGTGATTCGCATTTAAGTTCAGATCATTCGGATGCCACAAGTCACAGCAGTCATTCAGAATCTCCATTCGATTTGGATGCATCTAAAACTAAATATTACTTTTTGAAATCTGATTCAGAAGATTCAAATGCGCCCGAAGAAAAATCAAATAATTTAAACAAAGACTCCGTTGTCAATGTGTCACCAAAAAGTGAATCTGACAGCTTGAAAGCTTCTTCATCTTTTAAGAGAAAACGAATAAATAGTAAAAATCGTTGCTATAGAAATTCGAAAAGGAGGAAACGAAGCTCAAACTCCTCCAATCCAAGTGATGTCGAGTCAACTTCAAATAAAACAGAATCTAAGTCTGAAAATAATACTTTCGAATCAAAAAGTATAAATAGCAATAATGGTGAATGCTTAAACGGAATAAGTGATCAGAAAATTCAGAATTTCGATAACAATTCTGAAATCATTAATAATATTAATGAATTAAATAGTTCACGGTCTGATGAAAATGTTTTTGATAGTAATTCGGAAGAAGAGGATGAAAAAATTCCAGAAGAAAAAAATTAATATTAAACGATTATTTTAAAATTCAATTCAATATAATTTAACTTTGCAATGATCACTTAATTTTATGAAGCAGTGAAACCAATTTTGAAATGATTTCGAAGAATCTGTAATAATTCGATTTTGTAGTAAATAAATGATTTTTGGTATGTTATCATTGATTGATATCCCCCTTATGGTTTATAATAAAACTGATTAATTGAAAACAAGTAAAAGTTCTCGATTTATTTATCTGCTTTAGATTGTTTTTCGTGCTAATAAAACATTAGTAACATTTATTACTCATTAATTTCAAATGACTTTAGAATTGTGTCGAACATTTTATTTTTTTTTTTTTTTTTTTTTTTTTTTTTTTTTTTTTTTTTTATTGTGACTCTGCTTAAATGTCAGAGCTTTGTATTTGAAATAAACGACTTTTTCCTATTTTTCATGTATATATTAAAATTATTATAAGTTTTCCTTGCTTTTAATTCTGTTCACATCTATCTTTAGTTTATTTTACTTTTAGAAAACACTCTTAGCTTCTTTCTTTTGTTCTATAATTTTTTTATTAATTATGTTACTATGCCTTCTAATGTTTTAGTTTTCAGATCAGAGTCCTTCCTTGAAAATTTTCACATTTTCCGATCAAAATTTTGATAATTCTATTCAGACACGCCCAAAAAATTTTAGCTTAAAAAAAGTTGAAATTATCCAATTACTTTCTTCTTTAAATATATTACAAATATATTTTAAAAATTCGATATTATGGTGTCAATAGTATATCTGTAGATTATAGATTATATTTTTTATGTTGTGCACAGTTAGTTTTAATAATGTTTAATTAAATTATTTTATAATGTTTTAAGAAAATTTAAAAGTAAATATTTCCTCAGTTTTGCTTTCACCGAATTTATTAATTACTTCCTTCGGTCTTAAAAAGGTAAAAACTTATTTGTTTTAATTTTCTTAATTAGATTTAAATATTGTTTCAAAGTTAAAAAGAAAATTTAATAGAAAAATATATTTGTAAGCAATCAAATAAAGATTATTTAAAAATTAAAAAAGTTTCTAATATCCAGTGAATTTTTTGTAATGCAGTTTTTATGGCAAGTTAAATAATTATCTCTTTTCTAATAAAATAAAATTTGAGTCCAAATTTTTTGCTTTTTTTGGGAAAGTCATTATATGGAGAAAGGTTTTTATTGGAAAGATTTATTTTCTTTATTCTTTTTGTAAAAGTAACTTTTTCTTTATCATACCCCCAAACAAGGGTTGATAAAACGAAGTTTTATTAATCTGATATTTTTTACTGTTAAAAGAAAAAAAAATCACGATATTAAATTTGGGCTTCTTAAATTACTTTTAATTTAAATGGAGACGGAATCATGCTTTTCAAAATTTTTTTTGAACAGTTAGGATAATAATTTCGGATTCTGTGGTTAATATTATCAAACTGAATGACCGCAAAAACCATGAAAAAATTTTATGAGCTTTTTTTAGTTTTTATTTAATTTTAACAAAGCTGGTTTTTCAAATTCTTTGGCTTTTCACGTATATTGACAATTTATTCCGCAATGTTGTTGCACATTGTTTCCTTGACTATTCTGGTCACATTTGTTAAAAGTTATAATCTTGATATTATAAGTCCACTAGTGTACAAACTTCCAAAAAACGGTGAGAAATCGAGTTATTTTGGCATGTCTGTGATTATACGGCCAAATGCTTCAGAAATAATGGATTCTTGGTGAGTTTTTTAAATAAATTTTTAAAAATTTTCTTAGGAAGAAAATTGAAAAACTGACTTTTTCAAATAGGGTGTTTCAAATAGGCGCACCCCGAAGTAATATTAGTGGTTTGCAAGTGAAGGAACCCGGTGCTGTCTATCGATGCCGTCTCTATGGACCTTGCGAACTTTTCGCCTTGGATAACAAAGGCAATGAGCCGGGGATAAATTATTTTCATAAATACATGGACAGGAAAGACGAAGCCTGGATAGGCGTGTCAATGGATATAAAAACATTTGACCAGAATACGAGAACAATGGTATGTGCTTACGCTCGAAATATATAAGTAAATTTGGAAATAAAAAATTGAAATATGACATTTTTTCGTAAACGGCAAGAATTAGCAATTTATGGCATCTAATGCCATTAAGTGCACAGAGATCCCGGAATTAGAAACGAATATTTGAAAATGCTTCAAAATCACGTTTTACATATTTTATTTCACTTATTTTCGCTTATGCGAAAGTTTTGCCTTCAAAATTTTACGGTTTATATGGAAGACTATTTAAAAATTTGTATTTGGAGGTATGCGGGAGTCGCTGGTCTAACCAAAATTTAACAAATGACGACAGAATAGCGCTAACGTATCTCATGACGGGAGTATGCTATCTTCAGGACGTGTCAAATGACGTTTACGACGGCAAGGTACACAAACTTCTGCCTCTGGTGAATTCAGGTTAGAGCATCCTTTTTAATGTTTCTAAAAAAAATTCTTATCTAAGCTCTAAAACATTTTACATTTCCCCGAATATAGTACTTCAGGTTTGTATTTTATGAACGACAGATAAAATTTACTTTCCAAAACCATACGCCTTCGACAAATCTTTCTACTATTGGGGACTAGGCCAGGCTGGTTCGTCTGTGGCATTGTTGGACGATCTGACATCTGCTATAATAGGTGCTCCAGGCTATAACAATTGGTTGGGAACAGTTATATTATACAATACGGATGTAAGAATCTTAGATTTTAAAATTGCCCTCTTCGAAAATACGAAAGAAATCAAAAGGAATTCTTATCCCTACATTGGCAAGTAATAATCCTTTTTAAATTAAATTTTTTCTTTGTTTTAATCTGTTATTTCAAACACGGAAGATAACTGAATATTGTATTTTTTTATGAATAGCAAAGGTTACGTTAAAAAAAATTGATTTTTGTTTTAAAGGTTATCAGGTATCGTTTGGAAGATTTTTCAGCGACAAAAAGGTATGGTTTCTGGCGAGTGCTCCAAGATCTGAAAATTATCATGGGAAAGTAATAATTTTCCAAATTAAGGTACATTAATTGGATAATGATATGGTTTTCAATTTCAAATTGCCATTCTTTTCTTGTTTTTTCTATATTTTTTCTCTCATTCGACCAAGAATTTTGAGTACATTTTTCATGTTACCTAGCATGCTATGCATTTTCTTTTATATATATATATATAAATTTTTATGTTGTCTGCCTAAAATGGATGCTCCCTTCGCTTTTTAGGAGCGTAATGGTTTGGTTCATATTGCTTCGGAAATAACGGGTGCTACTTTCGGTGAATATTTCGGAGCGTCTTTAACTGTTTCGGATATAAATAGCGATGGCTTTGACGATCTCGTTGTTGGAGCTCCGCTTTTTTCACGCAAACATCCAGAGGAGGGAAGAATCTACGTATACCTTGGCACAAACCGAGTAATTTATAAAAAGTTTCGAATTATCTTTACAGATATTTGACTTGTTACGGATTAAGATTTAATATTAAAAAAAAAATCAAATACATTTTCGAATAGGGCCACTTCTTGTTTCGGTCCCAGATAATCAACGGGAGGAATGGATATTCTAGATTCGGGAGCTGTGTCTCCAGTCTTGATGATTTGGATCAAGATGGTTTTAAGGATGTAGCCGTCGGTGCTCCATATGAATTTGATGGCACAGGCGCTGTATATATTTATAAAGGATCAAGAAAGGGTCTTGAAATGGAATATTCACAGCTTATTCTTGCGAGGGATGTGGGCAAAGGACTTCGTGGCTTCGGTATTAGCATTTGGGGAGGGATAGATGTTGATGGAAATAAATATAATGGTAAAAGAAATATAAACGATGCACTATGCGAATCACATTAATTTAAATACAATTTTTCTTTTAATATAATTTTTAAAAAATTATTATTTGTAAACAATCATATTAAATAAGGTCGTATAAGATAACATAAGACACTTATTATTTGCTGACAATATTTTGGGAAATTCATTAACAGACATGGCTGTTGGTGCTTTTCTTTCGGATGAAACTGTGATTCTTCGCTCCCGACCAATTGTTGATCTCCATTCCGTCATCCAGCTCGAGGATATCTTCCTCTTGGATAGAAAAACTGAGACGTTTAACGTCACAATTTGTTCAAAATATTCAGGTTCGAATGCTCCCCATCGTGTTAGTAAGTATGATCACCTTGAAAAAAGCTATTTCGATTGAAAAAAAACATCATGCCATGTCGGTTTTAACCAAACTTGGTCTTTTTAGAATTCACGAGAACTTTTGAAGTCGATGCAAACCAAAACAGAGCATTTATAATGGGCTCGGACAAAGGGATAGAGAAGAAAACCATTCATCTTAAGTATAATGAAATAAAATGTGACGTTCTATCTGTCGTTTTAAGGGTGAGACACCCCCAGGGACAATTCATGGAAATTTTTTTTTCTTTCACATTATTAACTCTTTGAAAATATTTTTTGGTTTTCTTTTTCGCGCAAAAACTATGATTTCGTGAGGGATGAGACAATGAGTGCTTAAGATTTTTTTTGAAATTTTTTCCAGGGGGATGGTATTAATTACAAACCAATTCAGATCACGCTGAAATCTGAACTGCCTTCCTGCCATTCGGACAAAGCAGCAGCTCTTTTCATTTGGGACAAAGTTTTGGAAAGTAAAGACACTTTTTTGAAATGGTGTCCAATTGGTAGAAAAAAAGAAACATCAATTGAAGTTCCTTTTGCCGGTGAATGCGGTCCCGACAACGAATGCCAAGCTGAATTAGAATTAACTTGTCAAATATTGGAGCCTCGGTAAATTCGAAGATTAATTATGTTTTTTTATTTATATAATAGAATTAAAGTTTTATGAAATGCCTATATATATACATATACATAAATTTTAAACAGTAACAACACTTTTATAACAATATCATCGGAATTAACAACACTTTATATGGATTTACGAAACAATGGGGAACCTGCCCACAATACGGAAATAATAATACTTTCAAATATGAATTTAATAAGCAACGAATATTTAGATGGTACCAAGGTGCAAGTATCCAAAAGAGAGTTTTACATTGATGCTGGCACGATCTTCGACAAGAATTTCAGGGTAATCAAGAAGTTTGATAGTTAATTTTTCATGAATTTTTATTTATTTTTCATTTGCATTCCCATGTTTTAGGCGAGTTTTTCGTTCAGAGTTTCTACTGACGTTTTAAATTCAAATAAAACCGAAGAATGGACGAAAAATTATTTGGAAATAAAGATAGAAGCTCGTACAAAAAGCTTTGAACATTTTTTGGGCGATAATAAATGCAATGTAAATTTCAGTTTGGTATCCAATTCTGCACTGGAATTATACTCATCGTCCAGTTTAACGAGTTCTTTTGAGGCAAAGACGACTCCTCACCTGAATTTTACGGTATACTTTGAGGTATATTATATATGAATTTTAATATTAAATATAAAATATTCGTTCATAGTGACTGGCGGCAATTTGGTATCTTTTCAAAGTTCTTCTTCCAAATGAATGACAGAGTTTAGGTTTGATTTCTCATAAAGAGTTAAGTTGTAAGTAGGTTATGAAATCTCAATGCGCATAAAACAACAGTCCTTGCGAGCTTTATTTCTTAGGAAAAGTGACATTCATTCATTGAAGCATACTTGCTGAAACTTTACCACAATCTTGTATTAAAGCGAGATTATAAATTACTTTGGAATCAATTTAGTTAATTTCGTTTCTCATACATCATAGACTGACTCATTGTCTTTGAAAGTAAGGATGTAGTTATTTAATGTATTATGTACATGTTAAACAATTTAAATTTAATAAAATATTTGTTGAATTTTAATATATACATATTTTTCTTAAATAGTGAACTTACGTGAAACAGACTGAATTAACATATTATTTAAATTTGACTTGTGATATCAGAACGATATTTAGTAACAATATTTTAGGTACAAAAAAAAGGAGAAACTCCAATTCCAGAAGCGGAATTAAACATTTTCATACCTACTTATCTGATAGGGTCTGACGAACTGGAATTTGCTACGGCAAAAGTGGAAACTTCTGATTGGATGTATTCATCAATGAGAGATGAGGTGAATGTTATGATTTTGCTGAAAAATTAATCTTGATGTTATAATTTTTTTATGGATTTTATATATAGGATTTATATATTTTTATTAATGGATTTATATATTTTTATTTATGGATTTTATATATTTTTATTAATCACTTCTTTTAAATATAGGACCACAAAGAATGGATCGGGCCATCTGAAGTTGACTTTAACTGGTTCAATATGAATTCCAGCAATATTTCTTTGCCCGCAGCAAGGACGATTTTTTTAAATTGCTCTGCTAACAACATTCGTTGCAGAATAGTTACAGTAGTTTTCCAGAATGAAATACCGACGCTCGTTTCATCCCAAGTTAAAATATTCATCTCACTAAACTTAAGTGTTATCGGTAGTTGACAAAAATTATTTTTTTTAAATATAAACTTTTGTAATGATTTAATTACATGGTTTGTATATATTTCAGATTCCCTAATGGAAGAAAAAGATATAATTCATTTTGTAAGCGCAGGTATTTTAGAACATAGGAAATTGTTCGAAATTGAACCATCACAAGTTTTTGCTCATTCATCCATTACCTATTATAAGGAAAAAGAATATAAGAAAGTGGAACCATATGTCATAGCTCTTTCGGTTGTCGCCGGCGGGCTATTTCTTCTTTTAATAACATCTGCCTTATTTAAATATGAATTTTTTAGAAGAAAGAAAAAGGAAGAATTAATAGCCTTAAAATCCGAAGAGGTAGAATTATATCAGTATAACATCAAGTATATCTTCCCGATTTTTTCGGATCGCGAGCGAACCCTTCCCTACAGTTGTTTGAAAATTTTTAAAAAAGATTTTTATAGTGAAAAAATTAATTTATTTACAGCTGCAGAGGCAAAGCAATTTTGAATTTCCTCCCGACATTATTGGTGGGTCCGATAATGAATGCAAACAGTGAGGAAAAAACTAAGGTAAAAGACTTTTCAAGATTCATATCTGAATTTAAAATTTGGCATGACATTTTTCGCTGCAGAAATTAGATCAGTTATTTCTTCTTTAGATGAAAAGCCCTGGATATCCGCGTGAATTTGATTATCCGATGAAACAGACTCATTTTGATTTAGCGCATTGTCTTTACAAAGCTCTAATTTGCCAACTTTCGTCGTTACGGATAAAGACTGTTTCGATTCTTCTATTAAAAACTGCAAATCTTCATCATAAAGAGGATTTATTTCCTGTGGAAAACAAGAATAGTGTCTCATATCGATCGATATTCATAATTATTCAGTTGCACCGGCATTATTCTGAGGAAAATAATCGGCGCGAATATTAAAGAATCGAATAGCACAATTTATAATTCCACACGTTTATGCTCGAGGGCTAAGACACAATAATCCGAATTGATAGATAACGTCTTTCGTATCAATACATTTATTGTTTATGCTAAATTAGTATTATTCATTTAAACAATCAAAATATAATTTTTTACCTCATAAGTCGCAGAATTCAAAGCATTTAGCAAGACATTAACTTTCTGTAGACGTTTAA
Source organism: Ricinus marginatus (assembly GCA_028565995.1). Lineage (NCBI taxonomy): Eukaryota > Metazoa > Arthropoda > Insecta > Psocodea > Ricinidae > Ricinus > Ricinus marginatus. Next base: position 14,653 of record JAOWBB010006720.1, read on the forward strand.
ATTCATTTTTCAAAAAACCGTGAGATTTTTTATTATTTTTGTTTTTTTCATCATCATCATCCTTCACATTTTCACAAGGTTCCGATGTTTTTTCTTTAACATATCTGACCGAAATGGATGGAAATTTAATTTTCTCATATTTCTAAAAAAATTTCGACTTATTTATCACAAATATTCATAAAAATGTTTGAGTATATGTGCTCTATAATTTTATTAAATATAAGAAATTCATATATTTTTATTATCCCGCGAGTGGGTTGTGTAGTGACTTAAAAATTTTGCTGATACTTCATCATTCTATCTTCAATCGCGTAAATTTTCACTGACGAATGACAGCTTATATTTTATGTATAAACGATATTCCCAACAATAATACCCACTTCAAGTTTTCGATCAATCTCCTCGAGAGCTTTTTTGAGTTCATTATTAAGGGCATATTGGTTTTCTGTTGAGGTTGATACTTTATCATCATCTCCGTTGTAATCTGGATTCTTCGATTCTTCAATGGGGCTTTCGATATCCATTAAAACTGCCTGCAAGCGTAGTTTTTCCTCATCCGTTAGAGACAGGACACCGTCACCACATTTCGCCAACTGAAAATTTATAATATAAGAGAATTATTTGACTTACATTCCCCAGAGAACTTTATCATTTTCGTTTTTATTGAAATTGTAAGTAAATGAGAATGATACAAAAAATCAAACATCCAAAAGTAAGACTGGTTTTTTTTTTTTAAAGAAGGAAATTTATAATTAATGTATTTATGTACGTATGTCCTATAAAAATGGTTTGTGAAGGCTTGAATATTGTTTGAGGTTAGATTCGGAATACTTTCCGATTAAATTATATGTTGCAATATTATTATCTCACCAGCATATAAAATGGTGGATTATGGTATTAACTATTTTGGATTGTGATACTGAGTGTTATAAAAAAAAAGGTTAAAGTTTGTTCAGCTATGAAAAACTTATTTAACGCAACTGGGATAAGATCTGAAGAACATTTTCTCAAAATGAAATTTTTCGCTTTATTGATGCGTCATTTATTTAAAAAAATACTAAATACATTTTCCGTAATCGGTTCAAGGCCCCCAACGAAGCTTAGAGATGACCTTATTTAGGAAGTTATGACCTACACCGTCAGTTGATATTCTTCTTATGAGCAGTCCACAAAAATTTATTCCTCAAGCAAGAATATTTAAAGTAAAAAAAATAAACGAATTGTTCATTATCATCATTACTTTTTTTTAATGTAATGATTCTCTTTGAATAAGGCAGACTGACTAATAAAATGTCTCAGACAGTTGCACTTGTTAGTTCTATGGAGCATGTTAAAGTCAATTATGGAACTCATTGTCGATATAAAAATTATCCAAAATGAGTTTTTTGGAAACATCTTCGATATTTATATATCTGAAAGTTTTTCAGTGATTCTGAAATTTGATCAGAGATCTAACCATAAAGAAAAAAATGGAGAAAAAATCAAAGTATTAAAAATTTCAGTATTAAAACTGGCAAACTTTTTGAAAAAATTAATATTTGCAAAGCATTTCATTACTTTTTAGATTAAGTATTAAGTAACTTTTACTAATGTGTGCTAGGTCCAAATCACTCAGTTTTAATGCATCCAGTGACAATGTAAATTTTTAACTTTTAATATCATTGTAATTTTTTTTATTTGAATATATTAAATCGCTAGTGATTTATAATTTTGATGTATTTTAAGGTTATAGTTAATTTAAAATATAACACAATAAAAAATTTTGTTTATTTAGATATAAAATTTTGTATGACTCATATAGTTGAAATCTGCATAAAAGAGAAACTTGTATAGATATAAGAATTTTTGTTATCTTTATAGCTTTTTTATTTTGTTGTTTCATTGGACGATTTTTAAATTTTTTACCAAATTTACAATTTTAAAAACAGCGTTATTATTTTTCAAATTTCACATGTAGTACACTCTGAGAATCAATAATTTCACATTACTGAATCTTACTTGTATGTTTCTTTTAATGAAAAGTCTGTTTATCCCTGCTTTCTCTGCGCATTTTACCTTTTCGTTTCTAATTGGTTTTTCAGTTTTACAAGCACCGACATTATCATCTGAAATTAAAGTTTATCGATATTTTACTCTATGATAAGTAATTGGATTCTCAGTTAAACTGATTTGCTGGGAATGAAAAATTTAAAAAATACAAACACGTAATATATTACATTCTAATGGTATTGTTTTATTATAAAGATCAATGAGATTTGCATTTAGAAGAAAAACCGGGGTATGATTCAGATTAATAAATCATCTCACGTTCTTCTCATCAATGAATTTTTAAAAAATATATATATATATAGTTACATATATATTATGCATATACAATATTATATATGTACTTTAAATTTTATATGTTAATTTTTTATAAATTTTATATATTAAATATGTATATATATACATATTCATACGTAAATTTTTTACTAATTAACATGTTTCAGATGAATTACTACGGTAGAGAAAAATTTTAATTTACTTAATTCGAGATAAGTCAAGGTTAGGCATGTTGTGTAATTCATTTCTCGTTTATTACTATTCTGCAAGTTTTACTTGTAACACGCATATATTTTTATTAAGAATTAATGTATTAATTCGGTTTTTTTTATCACCGATGAAAATAAATTTATTTTAAATTTATATTTATCAAAAGAATTTTCCATTAAAAAAGTCACCAGTTTTAAATTCATTACTCGAAAAGTAAGTTCATTTACATTTTTTTTATATTGTAGTCAGTATATAGTGAGTGTCAGATTACAGTTATGTTATATTTTGTTATATTCTCATTTCATTTATATGATTACATACATATATTAAGAATATAGTACACATGTATCAAGTAGTGAAAAAAAATTAGTATTATCTTCTAAATCGCGAATTTTTTCATAAATAATAATATCTTTTTTAATAAGAAAATTTTAAAATTTGGCGGATTAAGGACATCGTCTCTTTCTGCCAGAAAAAACATAACTTTTTTAATAATCCTTGCGATTGTAATTATAATATTTACATAGGGCAGTTAAAGGTCTCTGATCTATCTAAATTCTAATTTTCCCAGATTTTATCAGTATTTTACGAATCGGCATATGTTAATGTATAGTGCGATGTGTATCATATAAAGTTACTTATGAAAAAACGAATATGTATTTCAGAATGTGATTTAACTCAAAAATCATTCCATCGAGAAATTTCATTTTCTCGTCTATTTTAACAGTATTTTCATTTTTATTGTTAAGTATAACTTGAAAACTGTAATTTACTTTTTTTTAATAATTATATTACAATAATTTAAATTATTAATTTTCATTTTTGAAATATACAAAGTGTAATTACATTATTTGTGGATTAATCAATCATTTGATATGAAATAAAGAAATTGATGAAATGAAATAAAATGAATTTTACTTCTGGTTTAAGGTTAAGCATTTTTTCCTGCATATTTGATATCATGACAATATTTTATGCTTCTTCAGCTATTTTTTGTTCTGATCATCTATGACGATAATACTGTTTTAAAACCGCTTTAAATGACTAACGAATAGATCACTGCATCAAATAAAGCGGTTGTGAAATATTTTACATTTTAAATACAATTTTTGATCACTTTTTCTGAATGAAAAGAGACTCAAGTTATAGTTTTCCTGCTTTATCCAACTCTGATTGGTTTGATGGGCTTCAAGGTAAGAATACTTCATTAATTTTTTATACATAACATTTATATTATTTATCACATAATCAAATCTTCAATTTGTCGTGAGATATTTTAATCTTGCTCTGTTGTGTTTGAAATTTCAATTATGCATTAAGATGATCTTCTCAAAACCTTCAAGCATGATCTGCGTTTTAATTTTCGAATAATATTTTATTACAGTATAATTGTAACATAAATAAACAAATAAATTATAGCTTTGAATAAATTAATTAACAAGAACAATTAAAAAATATTTTTACCTAATTAACGTAATTTCTATAAATAATCTTAATTAGTTATTGCTAATTCCAAATAAGGTAATAATTACTGTTGTTCGATATTTACTATAATAATGAGATCTTGGAACTTTAGAAACAATCTTGTATTTTTAGCTTTTATTAATTATTATTAAATGCAATACATATCTTTATATAATAATCCCGATCATTATACTTATGTTCTTAAGACACTTGTTTTTTCACAGTTACTTACCGGAATTGTCATTAGCTTCATTTTTCAATAATTTCAAATATTGTTCTGAATTTTGTTTAATGGCTTTCGAAGTTTGTATTTCGGAAAGTTGTTCCAGTAAATATTGAGATTTTTCCTCTTCATGCATTCTCTCGAGTTTTGCCATCTAAAAATAATTTTTTAAATCTGAAATTAAGACGCTGCTACCACGATAATTTTCCGTTGCCAAGAGAATACCTAATCATGTTAAAACCGTATATCGATAGCAGGAGCTTCTGACAACCAACAATCTGTTGATCAGTTACTCATAAAAAAATTAAATACTGGGTATACATTAATTTTTACAGTATGAATTATTTATTTTCAAGTAAATTTCAGTTCGAAAGATAATTTTTTTTTGTAATAAACTTAATCTATATTAATTAAATCAATAATTTTTATAATTTATAATAATCATTGTTTTTATTTTAAAAAGATTAAAATTTAAATATTTT